>JARFOC010081076.1:0-14743 GCA_031763485.1 Osmoderma eremita
GCAACCGACTTTTTTTTTAAATCGATTGCCGCACGGAGATTCGAACCATCAACATCCAGGACGGATGCCTAGCGCTCCTATCACTGCGCTATACCGGCTAAATGAGGCATTATTCTACCGTGACTTAAAAGGTTTGGGTTTGGGACTACTGCGGCTACGGGTTTGAAGATGTAAAGATCATAGGTCCCGCAAAAATTGTCACACTTCGATTAAAAATTTACGTGTTTTAGTATACAGAGTAAGAGTATGTGATTTTTCTCTGAGGTATCGATTGTATTCCTTAGATATCGTAAAAAACTACTTTCTCAAAAACGAATCAGTCGATTTTGGGGAAATTGTACATTGTCGTATTCCAAATTTCATAAGCTGTTAAATGAAGTATCAATCAACCCGTTGTGCAATCTAAAGAAAAATTGGGATTGACACCCCTATGGCTAGGAGATTGAAGATATGAAGACCATTTGCTCTGCAACTGATGCCTCCTGGATGAAAGTAATTGTAAGCTTCCACATATTTCTCTGTTGAATAAACAACAAAAGGTTTCCTATTAATGTTCCGGAATGTTGGCCAGTATAGGTCAAGAACGTACTATAGTGTACGTTGAAAATATGATTTCAAAGGAACAGAATCTGCTCTTGCCGAGATATCAACCAAATTTTAATTTATGCAAAACAAGAAAATCCTATAAATATTCCTGGAAAACTTTAACAGAAAGCTTACTTCTATATATTTAAAAAAGATACGTGAGCGAAAATATTGTCCTATAATTTTTTGTTGTATAAATAAATTTTCACAAGGTTATTTATTAGTGTTACATAAACAGATATCAGGATACACAAAAGCATAGTAAAATACTCATTTAAAACTATTTCGAGATATTTGCGTATGGAAGTTCCTATTCTCTACGCATGCAGATTTGGAAGTTTAACCTGATCGAATAAATCGTTTCGTCCTTGTTAGACACCGATGTTAGCGCTTACCCTCCAGTGTTTTTTTTTTTTTCGGGAAAAAATCGCCGCTGAACGTGACATTGTACAAAACAAATAGCGGAAATGTAAAAAAGGCAAACACCTTTTACCCAAACTGTTTGCACTGAAAATGTGCATAGTGTTATCGTGGATGCGATAAACGTTAAATAAATTTAAAAAAATTGCACATTGGGGACTGCGAATTAGCTGAGCCGTCCTATGCTTAAGCATAGTAAAAAAAAAACGTTACGCTGAAACCGAATCGCATAGACCTTCTTTCGGCCGTAAAGATCTTATCAGGGCAGAATAATCTTTTATAGCACCGGAAAAATATTATCCAGATTCTATTTGCATGGAAAATTCCGGAAGTCAGTAAAATAGTTTATATTAAATAGAATGCACATAATATACACATAATGTTAAAATTACACTCTGACAAGGAAATGTGTTGAATCAACCAACAAATAAGCATCTAACAAAAAACAGTACAATAAAATACACTAAAAATTTTCCTTTTGCTATATCAACAAAGATCTTTGTTAAAATAATTTTGTCAATGCAACAAAATTTCTAAGGTTATTCAAGAGTTAGGGTTAGTTTGCTTAGAATATGCAACATTGTTAGGTTAACGTCAGGAGAGGATGGTTTAGAACTCGAAAGAAATGTTGGCAAAACTATTTTTGGGTGCTACTGTAGTCATTGTTATGTTATATACTTTTTTTGTTGTAGTACCCCCTCTCCTGTGAAACCTTTAGTTATATAATTTACAAATTATGTAACTAAACAAATTAAGAAAATATAAGTAATAAGATAATCAACTTTGTTAAACCACCTTGTTAACTAGATAGAAGCTCCCTTTCTGATGTGCTATTTCAAAGTAGAGTAGGGAATCTTCCAATATATAAAATATATTTACCGGCACCTCCACCATGAGCAGACGCGTTTCACCATATACAGCCCATCACTGCACCTTTTGTGGAAGTGACTGGAATCTCTATACTCACCCGTACATAAGGGAAGTATGATAGTAAGTACAAATGAGAGATAATCAGCTCCATCTATACGGAATTAATGTTAATTAGGTACTATCCTAGGGTATTTCCTTTCTTTATATAGTTTATATATACCACTATTTGTTAGTGTATATTCAACATGCACCGATTACTTAATTGATGTATCTGTAAGATTTTGTAATTGCGTAAATGAAGCAGTTAAAATAGTAAACCAATCAAAAATTTGATACATATCCGTTAGCGAAAAGATTGTTAAATCAATTTTTTTGACAAAATCAGTTTCGTTCATTTAGTGTATCTTCCTCTGTGAGTGTACTTACTATTGCTTAATATGTTCTGTTATATTAACTATTATTAAATCATTCATTTAATGTCAATGAGGTTGCTCCCACTATTGCATTTTCCTAGGGAGAAAAAAGTTGGTTAAAATTAGAGGAAAGGAGAAATAAAATGTAGTGGAAATTAGTCACTATTAAGGTTGAACCAAAGAGGTAACTGAAAGAAAGTAAAAAACGAACCATGTAGGTTCACCCAACAAGCAATAATTGTTTCAGCGAAAGCCACGGGACTACACATAACAATATACCACGATTTTTTTGGAACGTTAAACATAGGTATTTCCTGCAGGTAACGTTAAGCGACATAGTTGGCAACCTTTCATACGTTAACAAGTCGTCAGTGTAGACGGCCAGTGTTATTACGCCACTATTATTAATTAATTATCTCTGGCTAGCACGTTTTAAAAAATCTACTATAATTTATTCGTTCTAACAAGAACTATCCAGCATACCATGAAAATTTTAAATCTACTACGAAAGTGTTAAAATTTATTACGAAAGTAGAGTGTAATTTCGTATAGAAATATTTGCGTTGGCAAAACAGAGCTATGAAGAATCTGGTTATGTTTTTAACAAAGAAAGTGCAAAATTTCATTTTCAAATTATTTTATTCTAGCGATTAATTAAGCCAAATAAAACAACATAACAAATATGAAGTGTGATTTCACACCAAGTTTTTCTAAGGTTTTTCTTGTCTTTCAAGACAATTCTGGGTTTATTCCATCACATGCAGTACGTTCAAATTACGTATTTGTGTGTTATTATAAACTTTACTTTTCAGATAACCCCAAAGAAAGCAATCATTTGGATACAAGTCAGCTGATCCTGTCAGCATTCGTGTAAGGTTTAGGGCATGGGTATTTGTGCGGGATGATGGATTAATAGAAAGGAAATTTAGTATTTTTCAATGAATAAATGAAGGATACAACCCGGAATTTCTGAGTGTCTTCATTTAACAAATTAAACATTGTTTCCCAAAAATCTGTTCGGTTTATTTTATCTTCCTCGAAAAGCTCTTGATGATTTGTGATTTGTACGGCTTACCGATTGAGTAGTATATAAGACATAGGTTATAAGCCGGAAGGTAATGTTATTGGTGGTGTTCTCAGTGGTGTACATCTCCGAGAGTGCTATGTCTGAAATTACTTTCCTTGGTAGTTTTCTGCTGGGGATGGCCGCTTAGTTGCCAAAATACGTATTCAGAGTTCTTTACTCAACAAGGTGGTAAGAGTATTTTTTATTTTTAAATCTGGAACATTCGGTTTGACGTGTTGAAACCTGACTGATTTTCTTAATTTTTCTGTGTCAACTTAGAACAGGACCATCTGCTTTGAATTTCTTAAAAATATAGAGCATAGTTCTCGCACATGCTATAAGGTCTTCAGGATAATTGACTGGAAACAAGTCCCTAACCCGTCTTATATAATTATTCTTCTGTTATCACGTTATCATTCATTCATTCATCTTTGCTTTACCTGTTCATAATATAAATAAATTTTCTGCTTTTCAACAAAATATATTTAACTTGTGATTGATGTATGATTAAATATTTTTAAAAAATAATAAAGAAATTCTTTATAGAAAGGATTGTATTTTTTCACACTGACGACGCGTTAACGCATAACTGGTTGCCTATCATGTCACTTAACGTTACCTGTTTGAAATACCTACGTCTGACGTTACAAAGGAAGCTATACATATCAGTGGAATAAGATGAAACAAATAATTTAAAAAGTAGGAAAAATTGTAGGTTTCAGCAGGATGGAAACGAGCATATCATAATTTAAAAAATGATGTGATTATAAACCAGAAGTATGTATGTATGTGTCTAAACTATAAACACCTATCGCTCGGACCTAGCGTGTCCGAACATCAGAATGTTGTATTACGCTAATTTGCATTTTATTACTTGCAAGGAGTATTTAGAAAATGGGTAACAAATTTAGTTAACATAAGAAACCAAAACGGCTAGTTCGAGCAATTTGTATTTGGTACTCTCATTTGACCAATCGCGCTACGTTTCGGTAGTAGCCTACTTTCCTCAGACACATTTTTTCAAAAAATAAACCAGTAAATCAATGAATCACCTTTGGTAGTTAAGTACATATTGTGTCATAAACTTTTAAATATGTCATAAAAACGAGAGAAATACGTTAAATATTTGTTCAAACTGGCTTGATTAAATTAAAACACACAAGAGATCGATCACAGTGAGGTCAGTACTCGAATATAAAGCAATTTTTAAAAAGTTTTAACATGTGAATCTTCCAGAGGCGTCTTAAGAAAAACAATTTTCTTTTAATACTGCTATCCACGAAATTTAAACAGTAAAATACAAGGTAACACAATAAATAAATTTAAATTGAGTAAAGAAGAAAATTGCAATTTGACTCCTAATGGTTACCATTCTTTGAGTGTTTTCTTCAGAATCACTAATTCAATGTTCTGCACAAGACTAAAGAGACATGAAATCTACAAGAATTAGACGAAATAATAATAGTATCATTTATTTCCAACAGGCAAACAGCCCAAATACAGGAAATACAATTGAGTTACGTAAAAACAACATGAAAAATTTAAGTATAGGTAACTAGTGCGTGCGAATAATAAATTTCAACACAAAGTTAAATGCTAACATTTAAAGCTCAAAAAATTACTGGAAAGATTAGAGTGAACATGAGAAAGAAAATATTTGAAAATTTTAAAGATTAAACATGATATTCATGATTTCTGAAAATCTACCATAATGTATGTCACAATGGTTACTAATCAAGTTAAAATGTCTACACATCAATCACACTGGCGATCTTGATAAAACATTTGTCTTGCTTTTAGGGATGCAAAAGGTCAGGTTGTGAAGAGATGTTAATCTCGATGTTTTGAAATATATACTGTCCAGTAAAAAAGGACAATCAACTCTGTAGTGCAAGATGCTATATAATAATTTAGTGCATGAAATAATACGTCGAATTTCAAGAGACGTGAAATTAAATCTGGGTTACATAATAGAATAACTGTAGCCTCTCTCCGGGTACGTTCCATCCGGAATAAACATTAAATATTTTCAAGATCTCCTTTGTATAGATTCAATGTGTTGCACATGTACATTATAAACTGAGCAGATGATTCACCCATACTCCAATTTTGATTTAATTAATGAGTTATACAATATTACAAGGCAGCTCGTAAAATATTTGCAATTTCTGTAAATGAAGCCGTACATTCGGTGAGCGTTTGCTACCATATCGTTGATGTGTTCAACAAAGGTAAGCTGATTTACAAAACCAATCCCCAAATCACTCATAGAATTACTACGCTGGAGTGTAGTATGCGATATAATTTAGTCATGCCTTACTATATTTTGTTTTCGGGTGTAGGTCATTGCCTTACATTTATTGATGTTCAACTGTAGGTGATTAGTTCCACACCATGAAACCACTGAATCCAGATCTCTTTGCAATAGCCAGCAATCATTCAATGACTCAATTTTATAAAAGAGCTTCATGTCGTCTGCATAAATTAAGGCTTTACAGTGCAAGGTATCAGTAATATCGTTTATAAACATCACAAACAGAAGAGGACCAAGATTGGATCCTTGCGGAATACCTGACGTAGGATTTATTATGCTTGATCTTACACCACGAAACTCAACGTACTGCATTCTATCAATAAGATACGACTTAAAAATATCAAGCAAACCTGGTGAAACTCCTAATCTCCGTAGCTTATCCAATCACAATGCTATGATCGATCTGATCAAAGACCTTCTGAAAATCGGTATAGATAACGACCACTTGACCTCGGCTATACAAAAACTCAAATAGAAATGTTACATTGCCGAAATGGAATTGCAATATAATCAATTAACTATTTTATTTCGTCATTCTAGAGTACAAAATGTTATTTCAGTTTAATTAACTAATTCGAAATATATCTAACTTCATAATTTTCAGAAGTGTTTCACAATTGCGCCTGAAAATTTAATTTAAATCAAAATGTAGGCCTCTAAAGGTAATTTAATTAGATTTGCACTTATTCCCACCGCCTCTGGAGTCTCTCGATTTGTAAATGAGGTGAAGGTCATGCAAAATGAATTTTCCCGAATCTAAGTTATTACGTTTAATTTGTGGAATTAATTCTTCTATTGATTGCGGAATGTTACGAACACCGAATGAAAGCTCTGTATAGTATAAAGTTTAGATATTACATGTTATCTTAAAACAACCCTTATGCTGATATTGAACATAATAAAGTTGAGGCATAATGTGGGTTAATGCGGATAAAATGATCGGAGTTAATTGATGGAACGTCCTAGGACTACTGTGCTTGGATACCGATGTCGGAACCAATGCCGTCGACGTGATTAGCGAATCTCTCAATTAGTGGTCGGTCGCAGGTGGCGAGAAACGGGACATTACCCAGTCACCGCTTATAAACACTGTAAAGCCGTATTTTGTCGGTTGACTGGGGCCGTGGTTGATCGCTTCCATTAGTTCGATGATCGGCCGCATTCTCTCTTTTTGACCTCCGCTTCACGCGCCATCAACCTCTCGCCGAGCTCACAGCTCCGGCATTTACATTGACTCCAATCGACGTGTCACTGCACACTTTCTAGAATTATTGCTTCCTGAAAGAGTTGGCTAACCTCTTCCTTTGCGTAAAGTTCTTATGTACGTAGGGTGTTTCCAAAGTTCTGAATTATGCCATAATATCTATTTTATTAATTCTATTTCATATTCACTAAACGCCTGAAGGATTCTGATCAATTAACGCCGTTTGTAAAGTCTGCACGATTTGACGGTGCCTGAAAGCGTTAGTCATTTGATCTGCATTATTTAGCAGGATCATAATATCCCGAACTTTGGACACATTTCTGGTACCTATGTGCATTTTGATGGCACCACACACAAATAAGAGCTTCACGGCTCATATGGTTTACTGCTAACGTCAAAATTCAAACTGAAGAAATTGCTAAATACTGTAAAATTATCTCTACAGCTGAAAAATGAATTATTGAATACCTCGTATACAGTATATGTATATGCCCAAATCCGGTTATTTGTTCCCAGTTAATCTCTTTTATCTAATTCCATGGGAAATAGTGAACCTGTTCACTTTCTTAACAAAAATGTATGTATGTGTAATCTTTTCCCATCTACCCTAAGGTGTAAGGAGTCTTTAAGACACAATTACAGTTCATCTAGGTGCACAAAGACTTCCCATTCCCTCATGTTCTTCGCTATTCTTACAGCTTCCGTCCAGCACTTATCTTTACTTTTCAGAATTAGTCCTATATCTGCATTCCACATTTTGTTTGGTCTTTCCTGCTGTGGGCCTCCCGTACTCGTTTAACCTGTCTAGTTTCGTTCGTTCGGTGTAGATTCTCAAGCCATTTAAGTTTTCCATTGCAGTGAGAACCGATTCCACTCCAAGTTCTTCTCTAACTGCGTCGTTCCTTATCCTGTCCCTTTGACCGTTCTTAAATACTTCATATCAACAGCTGGTATCTTGCTCTTTTGCGATTGATTAAGAACCTAGCTTTCGCACCCGTAAATTAACGTAGACTTGAAGATTGTTTTGTAAACTCTTAGTTTTGTTTTTATGCTTATGTCTCTCTTCCTTGGTAGATTCCTGTTCAAGCTGTGATACATTTTTTCGGCTTTCTTTATTCTCGTTTAGTTCACCCTCTATATTACCTCCTCTTTCTAACAATGTTTCTAGATATCTAGATATCTACTTGCTCTATATTTTCTTGATTCAGTTCTATATTTATCCTTTTGTTTTCGCTACCCAACGTCACAACTTTTGTTTTGCCTATGTTGATTTCTAGTCTTCTCTTTTTTAATTCTCTTTCTGTTGGTGCTCATATTAACACAAGTCATCCGCGAAGGCACATTCGGACAGATAACTAGCGTTAGTTTAGTATATCCTAAATGGATCCTACGGATTCTCTTTTCCACTGCATTTATAACATCATCCATAATCAGTATAAAGTGTTGGGCTCATTACTCCTTCCTGTCTCAGTCCGTCATACATATTGTCTTTCGTCACATAAATCTTAGTAGTTAACATGGTTCTTGTTGTCCCCTTTTTTAAATATAGGTTTCACGATTCCAATTTTCCACCCTTCTGGGACTTTGCCTTCATTCCATGCTTTATTAAATAGGTGCGTCAAGATTTTTATTCCTGGTTTTTCTAGATTCTTTAGCATTGCGGGTGTAACTCTATCGTGGCCTACTGAATTTACCTACCTTAATGGATCTATTACTTCTGCTTCCTCTATTCCCTTCTCTTTTACTTGCATGGAGTATGTGCTATTGAAAAATTCTTCTGGTACAATATTTCTCTTCTCTTCATTGGTATGCAGGCTCCAAGATTAGCACATCGTCTTTAATCATTGCATTGTCCTTTGTCTTTACGTGTTTTATTAATTGCTGTTTTCCTTTCCTTGTAAGTTTCAAAATTTTATAGAAAAGCTTTTGATTTGATTTGTTTTCTTCCATTTTCCTATCGAATTCTTTCCATGAATTATTCTTTGCCTCAAGAACCATGTCCTTCGCTTTAATTCTTTGTTTCTTTAATTTGCTGGATTCCTTTGATTTACTTCCAAGGTGTTGGTTCCAAAAATTCGCTTTGTTTTTATTTCTTTCTCTCTTGACTCCACCATCTCGTTTGTTTTTTAGTTTTATTAATTACCGATCTTTCACACACCTTTACTGCTGTTTATATAATGATGTTTTTTTAGTATACTCCATATTGTTCTAGATCCAGGAGTTCCCATTCACCAATATGAGAGATTCTTGCTTCCGCAGAAGTGGAAGCAAGAATGTAATTGTCTGGTATTTCCATTAAACAAAAATGTCTTTATTTAAATGTTTTATAGCCAGGGTTCCATACTTTAATTTGGAAGAATTTTTTTATTCCAATAAACAGAATATTCACTTTACTTTTTTATAGGTATTAATATTTAATTAATTTTTAATTTTTCTATTATTCCCCTTTAAAACAATAGAAAGGAAAACTAAATGGTTTCAACTGTACGGTCGCTATAGGCATTGGAAAAAATATCTTTAAATGTACTGCTCCTCTTTTTATAATTACAATCTTACATCTTTTGTATTTGCGCAGATTACAAAATATAAGTCAAGATTTATACTTAAAATTTAATTAATGGGGAACAGGTAGAAGCAATTATGTATTCCGGTATAATTTTATTACTAAACCATGGCTACAAGCCACATCATAAACTTACCCCTTCAAACCTTAATATTGTTACCATTTTAATAATTCCGCTGGCCCTAACCGGCGTGAAAGGCAATAATTCTAACGAGAAATTATTAATTAATACAAGTTACACTCAGTATCAAGCTTTGCCTAATTAACGCGGGTACTTGAAATCAGAACAGCTGGGAAACCGTAGTTGTAAAACGTTATAATTGGAAATTAGTTGAAATTAAAACTATGGGAAGAGAGCAAAACATTCAATTTGTACTAGATCATGAAAAGAACTAACACACAATAAATGCAAGATATGGCATAAGTGCATGTACAATGCTCCAACGGAAAATCTGGACAACGCAGTAAATCTATACGAAAATGAGCATTATTTATAAAAGATATTTCGCCCGTATGCGCAAATGTGGTTTCTTAAAGAAAAAAGGTCTACATTAGAAAAATATTAAATTTAGAAAGCAAAAAAAATAAGAAAAAGCATGGAAGACCTATATACTACCGGATTACTTCAGCCACACAATTCGAAAATTTTTGTTTATCTTAGATATAATATTGTATATGTATTTGATTGAAATCCTCTTAGCCCCAATGATTATATGTTTTATTCGAATATTTCTTTGTGTAGCGAATTCAAGCCCACGTTAATATGTTTATACATAATTGTACAAATCGTTCTTTTCAGAATGCTTCCATCTTTTTAGAGTGCGCACAGGGTAATTGGATATTTTTCTTGATTTTTTGAAATTTTATAACCTATACATTTAATAACAGTTTCCACTGCATCAATGGAGCCCGTAGGGAGAAAACGACGTAAGGGAGAAAAATTTAGCCTGAAGGAAAAGTGCATGATGATGTTTTAAATTACTTTAATAAAACTATGAATGTGAATGCTACCGTGGAGGCACAAATACTTACGAGAGATCAAGAAACTTAGAGAAGAAGGTATAATTTAGTTCTTACAATTTGATATTTCTGTAACCTTAATTATTTCAGGTCGAACTATAATATATACTCATGAATCATGGGTGAATACAGGGCATGCAGTAAATAAAACTTGGACAGACACTACAAGTGAAAATAGTCGACAAGCTTTCATCCAAGGATTAAGTACTCCCCAACCAGGCTTGGACCTCGTTTTGCGTTAGTTCATGCTGATGATGATAACGGATTTGTTCCTGGTGCTGCCTATTCATTTCTGTGCAAGAAAAACACTGCTAATCTTAATCATGAGAAGGATTCAGACACATACGAGGATTGGAAATTCCTTCCAAATATACCGCAGAAGTTAGTAATAGTCAGAAAAATGGAAAAAAGTCCAACGGCAGCAAGGAGAAAAAACAATATCATTGATTGGCTCCGTGAGAAACAAATACAAACCACTGACGATATGCCAAAAATGGAGTTGCTGTTTTGCGTGTCACAAATTAAACCGCAAAATGATAAAAGCAGTATTGACGAACTTGCAAAAGAAGAAGGTTATGAAGTTCTTCGATTACCACCTTACCACTGCGAGTTAAATCCCATTGAAATTGTATGGGCACAAGTTAGAAAATGTATAAAAATGTATAATACCACATTCAAGGTAAAACATATGGAGGAATTAATTCGAAGAGCACATACCACTGTAACAGTTGATAATTGGCAAAATTACATCAAACATGTAAAAAATATTGAAAAGAAATGCGGATAGCAGATAATGTGCAAGATGATATTGAAGAATTTATTATTCATGTAACAGATTCGTCATCATCTGAAGATCAAACTGGTTCATCGACTGACTAAAAGTTGAAACAAAACATACGTGTGTGTAATTGCTATTCCTTCCTTAAATATTATAGTATTATATGGGAATTTGTATGATTCCAGTTATTTTCGTTACAAAAGTGGAAACTATTATTTGTTTAAGCATTATAGGTATATTTTACTTCAAATTTAATAAATTGTATAATACCCCAAGTCCTAAATAAATGTTGGAAATGTGAATTACGTTAATGGTGAGTAATAATAAATAAAATCACGAGCTTTTTCTCTCATCCCTAAATAAAAAAAGTATGTTTTTTTTTATTACTGTTTTCCTCAAAATATGCATTTTAACTGACAGAAACTCCAATAATGGGAGCAGAAGTAATAATGTATAGCTTATGCGACGATTTAGCAACCGTGTATCGAATCCTTATAAGCTCTGTACTGCATCCGGAGGTTGACACGATACACTGCGGTGTTATCCATATGAATGAAAAGAAGCAGAATCACAGCACGCAAAGGCCGAATAAGAAATGAAATCGTCAGAGAGGAACTAGAAGTGCAGTTAGTACTGACCAGAATTTAAGACGAACAGCTTAGATGATTTGATCATATTAATAGAATGAACAAGCAAACGCAAACGTCCGTATGAGAAGCAAAAATAAATACCAAGAGACGCCGGTAAGACCCAGGAGAACATGGAATGATGACATAGCAGCTATATTAGATAGGAAGGGAACAATTTCGAACGAGGCAAAGAAACTATTTGCAAATAAGGAACAGTAGGTGAAACTTTTATATGATATTTACAATAGACGATCCGCCTAATACCTTCGAGTAGACGGGGATTAGATTTTTGATTAATATAGAAAGTAGGTGGTATCAACCGTACTTGCTAGCATACAACACTCTATATATGTATACGGGTATAGAAAAGTTTCATTCTGGATGCCAATTTCAATGTATTATTGCTCTTACGTTGCCAAATCGTGGGAGTACGGCAGTCGGTAGTGCACTCTCGTCAGGTAAACATTATAAATGTATGCGTGCCGGATTACTGCCATCTGCGATCAGCGCTGCCCGCTAGCTTGCGTATGCATCTAGCGAAGGAAGAATCCCCACCACGTACATATATTGCATTGGCAACTACGATGGTTTTTATACATATGTTTCGCTGCTATTAGTAAATGTGAAACTTCCAACTGTATATATGTACGTATATAAGGTATACATATCTAAATATCATCATTTTTCTGGTACATTTCCAGTATTAATATATTAAGATGATGTGACATTTGCATGTATGAATACCCTAATAACTTTGCGGTCCCTAAGTTCGATCGGTAACAATCGTGAATTCAACTATATATAATAACTACGTCTTGCGACGAATTTAAAACCTTCATTGCAATAATTTTTATTTGTACAGGCACTTATACAACTGAAAGACTCCGTTAGACACGATGTCGGCATATAGCCACAATATAGCTATTTATGGAGGGCATAATGGCACTTTATTGTGTCTGTCCGGTAGCAGTATGTAATGTAATAACTTTATTAGAGTTAACTCGATAACAGATGTTACTGCTTGAAGACTATTTCACACACTCCTGAAATATTTTTCTGATTAATATACCCAACGCAGAAAAACCGTTACATTAGCTTTGCAAATAAAAGGTCCTACTTTATAGCTAGTTATTAGGACAATTGTGACTTTTGAGTGATTAATATCCATCAGTGAGGTTTGAAAAATTAATGCACTAAAAAGAAGATTTATTTAGTAATTTTTTTTTAATTCTTAACAAGATACACAAATATATGGTTCACAAACATAGATAGAGAACTACAGGTATAAGTAAAGTATCAGATAAGATGTAAGAGAGGTAAGAGCACTAACCGTCATGGTGACATTGCACATTTTGCCGATCACTGATTAACATTATTATCAGAACATGTTAATATTTTTTCTCTTATGTGATGTCGTGCATAAATAGTTGTTAAATATGTACGTACACTTATACAGCTTCAAGAAAAATCTGCGCAGTTCAAGAAAAGATATGTCCACTCACAGGTCTACAGCCAAAATACGAGGGACGCCCGGTTACTAAAGCACCTTTGCGCAACACACCGCCTACGTCGCTCCGATCAGGTTTAAACTTGCACGCATGTTAAATGTGCATATGTACTGCATAGGTGGCTATGCCGCTATACCGCACAATGTCAGTTTCGATCGAAACATACTCCTCGTTTGAAGTGCGTGCGATCGTTCGTTGCATGCAAATAATGAAACACCTACCGAAATTCAGAAAAAAATACTGAAGACTTACGGAGAAGGCGTTATGAGTCGAATACAAGTTAGTGTTTGGTCTAAACAGTTCAAAAGTGGACGCACAGATCTGAATGATGATTCCAAAGGTGTGCGAAAAAAACCATCAACAACGAAAACGAGTGAGAATCCAGACATGGTTCTTTCTGATTTTCATTTGTTTGGGCCGTTGAAAGCTCATTTATCGGGTAAAAGGTTTGAAGACGGCGACGAAGTTCAAGAGGAAGTACGGCAGTAGTTTACAAATTTGGATCGCACCTTTTAAAAAGAGGATTTACGGAAGCTTGTGTCTCGCTGGGATAAGTGCCTTAACATTGGCGGCGATTATGTTGAAAAGTGGCTAACAATTCACGCTTTTACTTAGTGTATGTTTGATTTCTATAAATAAAGTGGTCTGTCTGTAATTCACAAATGTACCTTAGTAAACGGTCATTCCTCTTATATCTGAACTTAAAAAAAGAAATCCGTAGTAAATTCCAAAACATGTTTTGATAAGCAAAGCTTGTATGGGCAATGCTTCCCTTAAAATAAGAAATTACGTTAACTGTAACTAAAAACAAGTAAATGCTTCACCTCAGTGATAAACGTAGCAATGTTCTGATTTCTTTACTGAGTCATTTATAGTAACAGCACACAGAGTTAGCCAAAGTGAACTAAGTGATAAGGGATTTAAATTAGTTATGGGCGATGATCGTTTGAACAATTTCGTCGTAATGAATGATTTAATACTTCGTTCTGTAATTCAGTAGTATTTCGAGTTGTTGGAAGCTTGAATTAACGATTATATTTTCTTTTATTCGTTTATAATATAAACAGGATAGCAGCATATAGTTAGAAAAAAATATATTTGGAATACAAAACTAAATTAAATCTTATCAAATTAAATTAAAAATTCCTTAAAATTATAATGTTTTAACTTGTTACGCTACTTTCTTACCATAATAGGACCACATGGACGTTAAGACGCTGCTCTGTTAACTGTTAATTCCTGCGGAGTGGGTTGAACATCCCAACAAGCATCAAAGTAACTGAAACCGAGACTGGGACCTATTTGAAGTAGCTTAGACGCAATCGCGACTATAAATATTACTTTTTTGTATAAATTACTTTAATTACCAAATT
>JARFOC010081106.1:0-14740 GCA_031763485.1 Osmoderma eremita
CCTACAATACTGATAAACTAACACTAACATTTCAATTCACAAATAACGCGCATATACAAGTGCATCTGCTTACCGTCTGTTTCCCCTACTTAATATAAAAACCGTTAAAATAAATAAAACCTACAATAAATCTAACACAGACTAGATGGAAATGAGCACTTTCGGAGGAGAATATTAATAAGCAAGCACTTCACCAAGCGACATAGTCAGGTCCAGCAATAGTAATGAAGAGGCTGACCTCTTTGCACAGCATCTAGCTGAAGTATTTACTCCATTGATATTGCGGGCTATAATTACCAAGAGAATCTAAATATCAATTCAATATAATTAATACGAGGGATTTCTGGTTACTAAGGTACGTTTGCGCGACACACCGCCTATGTCGTTCCAGTCAGGTTGAAGCTTGCACGCATTTTAGATGTGCTATATGTACTGCATATTGTCATTGCCTTAGGTTCAGTACAACGTGTGCAGTGACAGCCGCACAAATAATGAAATACCTACCGAAATTTATAAAGAAAACTGAAGACTTACGGAGAAGACGTAAACAGTTCAAAAATGGACACACAGCTCCGAACAATGATCCCGAAGCCATGAGAAAAAAACTATCAACAACGTAAACGGATGAGAATTCACACCTGCCTTCTGATTTTCATTTGTTTGGGCTGTTGAAAGCTCATTTGTCGGGTAAAAGGTTTGAAGACGACGACGAAATTCAAGAGGATCGCACCTTTTACGAAGATGGTTTACAGAAGTTTATGCCTCGCTGGGATAAGTGCCTTAACAATAAAGTAGTCTGTTTGTAATTCACAAATGTATCTTGGTAACCGGACATCTCTCGTAGAACAAACTATAGACATAAATCCAATCTTTCCCAAGGAAGTCAGAGTACCATTCTAGGAAAGTTGAAAAGATGCCATCCACTGCTACCAAAGAAGCAGATATACAATCTTGGCTTGAAAGAAATGGTATTCAGTATGACGCTGACATGATTAAGCCCAAATTATTATTTTTAGTAAAACAAAACAAGGAAAGACATGACAAGTACGTAATATATGAACTGGCAAAAGCACAAAGCAAAATAATTTTAAGGCTGCCTTCGTACCGTTGTGAGGTGAACCCCATTGAATTAATATGGATACAAGTCAAAGGCGATGTAGCAAGACATAACACAACTTTTAAATTAAAGGACGTACGGGAGTTATTGATTTCGCCTATAGGCAAAGTATCGAAAGACAGCTGTTAAGAAAATTGAGCATGTTAAGAAAATTGTAGCAGAAATGTGAAAGTTGGACTGTTCGGGTTATCCGAATATTTGAAATGTATTTTATTTTGCTACCATAAACGTTGTTTAATTTTATGAAACGTTGTAACAAGTATTGTTTGTTTGCCATAACATTTACAACGTAGTAAACTGCGTAGTAACACCTTTCGAAGGTATATGATAAAACGCCTTCCGATAACTTTTGGAATTTCCAGCAACGCAGATTAGGATAAACCCTGTTATAAAAATTGCACGTCTTGGGACACGACCCTTCCGTTCGGTAAACTTGTTTATTGCACCGTATTCTAAGTATTTTATGTATTCATGTCGTATATATTTGTGACTTTATATATTGTGTGCAGTTTTTGCATGGGCGTGTCTTACGCCTCTGATTGGCCCTTGGGCAATTTGTTGGTAATAGAGAGTCTTCTTTGTAATGTAAAGGAAAACTAAAAGATAGTTCCGAAACGACAGTGCTCATGAACGACAGAGTTCCGAAATGACGGTACTCACGAACATCAGAGTTCCGAATTAACGGTGCTCATAATATCAAAAGAGTTCCGCCTTAGCAGACATACAATCAAACCAGTTAGATAGTACTTTATTAAATAGCATATAAACTTAAAAGTGTTATTATTCAAATCAACCTACCACCCTTGGTAAAATCAGTGAATTAGTGAGTTCACAACAGAAGTGTAAAACTCCAGCGCACAAAATCTCTACTTGGACATAATTGTTGAAAATACATTTAGGCGATTCAGACTCTTCTACCAATGATTCCGATAGTGAGTGATACGAAAATGATATAAAAGTGAATTCTTTTTTAACTTGATTTCTTAAACAGTGTCAATATACTTTGTATTTATAATAAATGTACAATATACAGAACGTTGAGTACACCTTTTGGTGCTGTATGTTTTTTAGTGCTGTAACTTTAAATGTGGTTAATCACATAATTTTTATTAATCGTTTTTATAATCAAAACATCTAAGTAGAAAAAAACCTGTGATTTCTTTTTGTTACGACATAAGTCCTTTTTGAATAACATATTAAACACCGTTTTACTAAGAACGAAGAAATCTTTCGGGTCGATCACACTTCAATATTTTAATTTTACACCTGCGCCATCTGATTCGGCTATTCGATTTGAAAATGGGAATCCACGTATTCCCGAAACACGTGTCGTCCCGAATTAATTAATATTTTGTGCGGGAGGAGTAGTCCTCGAACAGTGTGTTTATTGTACTTTCTTATTTATTTGCTCCACTTTAAAATAAAAATCAAATTGCAGTAGACAGCAAATATAAAATAATAGGATCGGTGCATGATCACGTGCACGTGCACGATGCATGATCATCGCGTGTCCACTCATCTGTTCGGTGAACAGAGTATAGATAGTCCTCTCGGCATTTTTGCTGACTTCCGTGGGAGAGGTTGGATTTATGTTTATAGTTTGTTCTAGTTCTATTGAATTGGTATTTACACTCTCTTGGTAGTTATAGCCTGAAATATGAATGGAGTAAATACTTCAGCTACATCTATATAATCTCTGTAGGGTTACTTAGAGAGTTCCTTTAACCGCTTCCTTTTAAGTAGATTCGTTATGCTGATTGATAAGGAATGGTGCTAATTGCTTAGAGTGATTTTTAATCTGTTCAAATCTTTTCGAGCTCTCGCTCTGCGATCTCATCTTCCCTTGGCCCCCTTCTTACAGCAACTTTACCGAAAGAAACTTTCGTCATTAGTTGGACGTCCAAATTCTCAAACGAGCCTCCCAGGCGAAAACGGAAAAAATAATTATTCCTCACTCTAACAGAAGGAAGAAGAGCACTTTCGCTAATGTTTCCCTAAATTTTTACAACCCCTTATTTAACCAGAACTTCGCCAGAAAATGTTTTTTTTTTGTCTAATTACCTCGTTCGTAATTAGGAAGCCATCTGGGTGTTGCAATTAGCGAAATTACTCCTGCCATTTTGACGAAAGCTTTTTGAAAATTGTTACGCAATGCAACGTGGTAAGAATTTAAGTATTTGCTACTCGTTTTTTTCCGAAGTAAATTTGAAGTATGTATTCGGTTCCGCGGATCGTGCATAAGTGGGGTACCT
Source organism: Osmoderma eremita (assembly GCA_031763485.1). Classification (NCBI taxonomy): domain Eukaryota; kingdom Metazoa; phylum Arthropoda; class Insecta; order Coleoptera; family Scarabaeidae; genus Osmoderma; species Osmoderma eremita. The sequence continues at coordinate 3,370 of JARFOC010081106.1, forward strand.
GACCGAGGCTGAAGCGGGTGAAGCGGTCGATGACTAGCACTTGGCGTCCCTAAAACGCGACAGGCTCATTACTCACACATTGTTACGAAACTACATATTATACCTCATCTGAGTTTAATATCAACCAAGTTATTGGTGTCATTTCTGTGGCCCTGTTAATGCCATTAGTACGTGCTAAATATAAATATTGTATCCCCGAATAATTGCAGCAATATTTTAAAAATTCTCTAAAACACGATATCAAAAATTCTAAATCTAAAATATTTTTTTTCTAAGCACACATGGTATAATATTCTTTTATCTCTTAGTGGAATAACACTGAGTGCTATGTATGGTGATTCCCACGAGAGACCACGAGCCTTTAATGGCGTTTTATCGATCACAATTTAAATATTGAAAACGTAACCGTAATCTGAGTTTTCTTACTGTTGCCCAAATGCGAATTCGTGTTACGATTTCAATGACTTATTACAAATAATTGGGGGTGGAATGATTTTTGTTTAGGCGAAAAAAAAATGAAATGTTTGTTTTAAAAAAACAAAGGGTGTTTAAGCAAATCACAGTGTTTTAATAATTTCGGTTTGAATTATTATTGGTTATGTGTGAAATAAAATCAAAACGCGGTTATAACATGCGTAACATCAAATAATCATTTATAATGTAATTGGTAAACAAAGGTTGAGGAATCTGGTAACCACATAAAGTAAAAGAACAGAAATGTCCTCAAAAAAGTATATTTATTTTAAAAAAATGTAATCTATCAAAAATAGAAAGAAATAATGAATAAACCGGAATTAGTGATTACTGTATGGCGCAAGTTAATCGCGGCTGTGGCAATACGAGTTGGGTCACCTCTGATTTTGATGGTAATAAAAGTTAAAATAAATAGAATTTCAAATAAAAGGAGTTTAGAACAAAAAGATTTGAAATACTTTGCTGTTTAACTAACCGTGAGTACGTGAATCTTGAAGTTCTTAACTGAAGAACGGGCTTCGAAACGGTGAAGGTAATAACCAATACGTACCATATGGTTCTTAAAACAGCAAACACCACTGTTTTGTCGTGATCGGACGAAGACGAACGGTTTGTTCTATTCTGGCCGGATGTAGAGGAAGAGCTCCGGGTCTTGTCCTGGTCGGACGTAGACGAGATGTTGCCTAGTCGCGGTCGGACGGAGATGAACATTGTGTGTCCTGGACGGACGGAAAAGAACTTAGATAATGTCCTGGTAGCTGGAGAAGAGACCGTTGGCCTGTCCTGATCGCACGAAGATCACTTGTTGTGTCGCGAATGAGCCAAAACGAACTCCCGAAACGAACTGAACTTGCTTTTTCTCCCGAAGAAGAGTTGCAAAATTACCTGGACTGGCGAAGGGTTCAACCAATCACAGGCCGACAAATATCCATTTAAAAATATTATACGAAAATAAAGCTCTACTGTTAATTGCTGGGTTAATTACGTATTCATTCGTTCAGAACATTAGCCATGTAAAATGGATTAAAATGATATCTGACACCCCTATATTTAATAAGAAATATAATTTAGAATTCGAATAAATAAATGCATATCTTCTGTATGCAGCGAACAAAGAGGGTTTTTGTTTGTCTACCTGATCGGAGGGGCAGTTAAAGTGATGACGTATTCGTACTGTCGGCATTTCCGAAAATAAATGTAAATCGATTTATTGCTCATTTCATGGACAGATGTATGAAGGCATGGCAGATGTTGACTAAAATCTAAAGGAAACAATTCTTAAACTTATCCTAAATAAACAGTTACGGAACGTCATAAAATACTATTTTAGAAATAGGAATTGTTTTTGGTTACACGATAAGTGTATGATTAGTGTATGACTAAATTCAAACGAAATCCAAGGAAATTTTTTCGACAATATGTCGCCGGCGATGAAACCTGAATAAACTGACTATACTGCAGAGACGAAACCTCTGATGAACGTGCTCCAAAAAAACTCGTTTTTTCGCCCAATGTGATTACGACCGCGATTTTTTGGGATTCTAAAGGCGTAATCTTTGTTGGCCATTTACAGGAGGGGAGGACGATGACTGGCCAATCTTATACTGAGGAACTGACACGTTTCGATGTCTAACTGAAGAAAAAACTACCGCATTTATTCAGTAGAAAAGTTTTGTGCCATTACGATAACGTGCCTGCCATTCATCCGCTATTGCAATCGCTAAACTTGTCGAGTTAGTGTATGGATTGCCGTCTCCTCTACCATATTCAAAGGCTCCGAGCGATTTTTTCTTAAATCCAAACTTGCAAAAATGGCTTGCTGAAAAGAGATTTGGGGAGAAATGGGGAGGTCATGGTCGGAACGAATGTCTATTATGGCGAGAAAGGTTACTTTTTAGATAGCTTAAAAAAATTGAAAGTCGCTGGGCTAAACGCGTAGGATTGGATGGGAATCAGGTTCGTATAGATTGCACACCGTTGTGATCTGCAACTCGACGAATACGTCTACAAGATTCTGTGGGCGCTACGCAGTGGGGCTAAGGCGAAAGAAGACTTATTTTGAAACATGAATATTTTATTGATCTAAGAGTTGATATAGAATACAAAGTAGGATACGGTGGCTTGAAATAGTAAAAAAAAAATACCCTTGCTACCTCGATGAGTGAAGAACTCCTGGATACGTATTTCGGCAACTAAGTTGCCATCCTCAGAAGAATGGTGTTCTGTGTGGTGCAAATCTCCCATGAGTGCGACATCTAACATTATCTTCCTTCGTAGATTCTGCTGAGGATGGCAACTTAATTGCCGAAATACGTATCCAGGAGTTCTTCACTCATCGAGGTGGTAAGGGTATTTTTTTATTTTTTACTAATAGTTGATACTTATAAAATCGGCATGAATTAATGGTTTATTTTCTTGACAGAAATAAATATTTAAATCGGAAATATCCAGTTAATTGTTCCTAAAAAGCGTAATGTTAAGAAAGTGTTTTTAGTTCACGGCTTATAAGGAAAAATTGGTGCATCCTATGTCATGTTAGTATAAATCCTCCAGTATCTTATAAAATATTTATTGCCCGGAAAGTTGCCCAAAAAGATTTGCCTTGGTGTGTAAATCAGAACTTTTTGGGGTGTTTTCGAAAATTGAATTTAGTGGGAATTGCAGCCAGCGCAATCAAAACACAGCTTTATTGTTTGGCTCGAGCTTTCGGTTTTTATTTTAAACCTTCTTCAAGAGTACAAACTGGAAAGACATGTGACCGACAGTAAGACAAAAGATACTGAACGTTATTACTTACGTGTTGTGTGATAAAATTGTTTCTAACATGTTAAAATTATTAAAATAGTAGAACAGATCGACACATTATAGCAGGCAAATAGACTAAAAGCGATCCTTTTTAGGAATTCTATTCATATTTCCCTGGATAATTTAACATAACGCATTAAGAATTCCTTTATGTGAGCTGTCAAAATATTTATACTGTCGTTTCGACAATTATATGGAACACCAAAATATTAAAAGAAGCAAGGGTTGTATTTCGGCCACTCGAACAGAACAGACTGTATATTTTATTTTATTATAGATTTATTTCTTGGTATTAGTTACATTTTATGTGTTTGCAAACAGATGTGCCTCTATATTATTCATTTAAATTTCTCGTTTGAAGGTTTATTACCTTGAAAAATGCCGAAAAGATTATCTGTCACCGTTAACTTTGTGTTTATTGGGGTGATTCGGTAGTTAGTCAGGTTGAACGCATAGTGTATGTAATATCTGTTGAACATATATACTCTCGAATGCTTTCGTTTAAACAGCATCATGCTTGTAAAAGATATCTGTTGTATCTAGCACGTAGCTATTGTAAATATTTTTCTCCTTTGTCACATTCAACCAATGTGATTATGTAACCCCACCTTGGTATTAATGTTCGAAGTCTTCTTCATACCTTTAAAAATCTTAAAATAACAAGTTAACAAGAAGATACAAAACGAAGAACTTAGGTTTGTAATGTAAACGCAATATACATATAAATATTTTCACAAAGTAATGTAACAACGTTAGTATCACAAATCAAATCACGTGTAGATCCTTTCAGTAAAATAAGTGTATAGAATGCGCAAATATATTAGTTGTTACCATGAACCGAATATTATTCAAATCCATAACACAACCAGCGCAATCTGTTTCCCAGCAGAATAACAATGATGTCATCACATGTAGAAGAACCGGCTCTGTATATTCAGATGCTACATTAAAAATGCGTAGAATTGAAAATAAACGTTGCCGTATTTTTGGAATTCAGATTTTTAATAATAGCCCAAAACAATAAGCCGTAATTAACATGCAAACTACATTATTCTAAGAGACACCTGTATATTTCCTGCTTCGGAGATGCTATGGAAATAGAGATTTATTTGTTTACTTATTTAGAAATTAACACCGCGATTCAAATATCTTTCCTATTTATTGCACTAAGCTCTTGTCAAAAATAAGACGGAGGTAAAAGTCAATTTGTACATTTAGTAAGTACCTAATAAATATACTTTCATACCTCTAGCTTAAAATCAGAGCAGGTGCCCGAATCTATAAGTGCTTAAGTTTATACGAGCTTTCGTCATTTGCCATACGCCACAACCAGGGCGGCGGCCTTTCATTTACAAATTGGATTCTTGCGTGCAACTGTTTCCGCAGTAAATCAACGTTAAACATAAATTGCACACACATCAAAGTTACCGGGGCAATCGAATTACAACGAGCGACAAATTCTCGAGAATGGAGCGTAGTGGAAGTGTGTAATTTACTTTAATAGCGCCAATAAAAGTTCTAACGTACAATTTCTCTTTACGCCACCTATCGTCCTGTTAATAATATAATAGTGTGCGAGAATATTCGGGTATTCATACTTTTTAAGTTGTTAATGAAAGAGCTTTTATCTAAAATTTGGATGAAACCTTATACTGGCAGTCCCTCGGTATTAAGAATAATAATATGTATGTACCTATGATGATTGTTACAATCAAAAAAAGTCACGGGCACGCGCCAGTCATGTGGCATTGTCCTTTTTTAGCTATTCTACTCAAAACACGCTCCCTCTTTATAAAACGTGCAAAAAGGAAACGCGAAAAAAGACATGTGTTTGACGTGTATCTTTTCTCTATGCATACAAATAATACAAACACGGCAGGCACAGATGCGACATCAAAAGTATACAGTATACGAGGTGTGTAAATTAAGTAGTGAGACTGATATTTTTAAATGTTTTTATTTGAATATAATTTCAATTGAACGTTGTCTCCCTCAAACTAACTGCATTGGGAAGCCACAGAGACGGTTCTTCCATTCCTCATAGCAGTGATGGAACACGGGTATTGGAATCGCCTTTCGCTGGTCGGTTACAGCCATTTGAATGTTTTCGAGTGTCCAAAAATGATGTCCCTTCAGATGGATTTTCAATTTTGGGAAGAGGAAAAGTCACAAGGACTCAAGTCAGGGGAATAAGGAGGTTGAGGAGCCACAGAAATATTTTTACTGGCTAAAAAATCGTTTATGGAAATTGCTGTGTGACAAGGCGCATTTTCATGATGCAGGATCCAATCGTTTTTGATGTTTGGTCTCACACGCATGACCCTTTTTCTGAATCTTTCGAGAACCTCTCTGTAAAAATGATGATGTTGTTGACATTGAGGCACGAACTCTTTATGAACGATTCCCTGGCTATCAAAGAAGCAAATCAGCATGCTCTTGATCTTTGATTTGCTCATTCTTGCTTTCTTGGAGAGCCTGAAGTGTGCCCTTCCAAGCTCTGGCATTTTATTTCCGGGTCATACTCGAACACCCAACTCTCATTACCAGTAGTGACACAAAATTTTCATTATTTTCAATTGATTCCAAAAAGTCAAGGCACCTTTCTCTTCTGATGTTCTTTTGTTCCTGCGAAAGGTTCTTTGGAACCATTTTCGAGCAAATCTTCCCAAGTCATTGGCAAAACTTGATGAACGGTGGTGTGAGACAAATTCAACTGATCATTATGACCGTCAACCGACGATCTGAACGCACAAAATCGCAGATTTTGTCGACATTGCCATCGGTTCTTTGCCCAAGTCTGAAGCAAACACCGTCACTCGGAATTAATGTCTTTCATTTGTATAACGCACTACGAACACCGGGTTCACGGAAAAAATGACAACGGACAACCAAATGACTTGATTGAGTTCAAACTTGCACTGGATGCGTATTACAATGTCCGACAAGTGGACATGTTAGGTGCTTCCCGTGTTGCCATATCAGACGCTACTTTGTCAGTCTCATTACTTAATTTACACACCTCGTACGCTTACAGTTATCTTAATAGCGCGAATTGTATGTGTGCGTTGAAAAGGCAGTTTTTGCTCGAAAGCAATTTATCTCATCGTTAAAATTCCAACGGAGTCGTAACCAACAGACCGACAAAAACGTCTTGTAAAATGTCTTGCATGGAGTGGGTGGTACGTTACTACTTAATTGTTTGTACTGGTCGATATGCAACAGAAGTCGTGCTATATATGTTACGTTATGAAACAGATACCCCTATGTGACACACACAGCACATAGAAACATTGTACATTGTATATATACAGGGTGACGCATTAGTGTGGTAAAGCTAGATATATCCGTTGTCATATAAAATATCAAGAAAACTTATTTACGAAAATTGTGGACAGTCTTAAACTTAACATTTTAAAATTACTTTCATATGTACAGGGTGTTTCATATCACGAGGGTGAACCAAACATACATTTTGTTAAATGTAACACACTGTATATAATTTCAGATTTAGATTAAGCTCATGCCACACATTTCCAATGTACAATTTCATTGAATTATACAGCGTGTTTCAGAAGTTATGGTCAATTTTATGTGAAAATCTCTGTGAGTTCAAGGTCCTGTATATTGAAAACGGCACAGTCTGAATTTTTTTTATATACATAAATTTTTGATATTCGGCCAGTCTTATATCAAAGTGACATTTTTTCAAAACTGTCAAAACTGAATACAGGCTGTGTCAAAACTCAAATACATTAATTTTTCAATTATTTTAAATGGATCACCTTGTATTTTATATCCTAAAAAGGACGAATAGTTTAGGTACACTAATTTTTATTAAGCACTCTTTATACCTAATGTCATTAATTTCTAAGATATTTTAAAGTCTTTTTAAAAAGTGAGATTTTTAGAAATTATTTTAATATAACGAGTTAATTGTGGAAAAAATGACAGTAATACAGTCTTAGGTCTTATTTATTAGCTAGGAGATTATGTAATTGGATCACATTTTTTGGAGGGACGAGTGAATCGTCAAGTTTCTTTAGAATTTTTAGAAAATCATTTATCGTTGTTATTGGAAAATGTTTCCCTAAACGTTCGTCAAAGGATGTGATATCTGGCTCGGTTGTGTGGTACCCGATTTATACATACCTTAATTTAGAGAGAGTGTAGAAATGGTTGTTGAAGCATTTAAGACAAGCGGCACATACCCCTCCAGCAGATCGGATTATGATGGGGTTTTGCATATTTACATTCTCGGCAAATACACTGAATGAATACTTTTAACAATACACAATCCAAGCTTATGAATGTTGGCCACGGGGTCCCACAAGGCTCGATTTTAGGTCCACTGAGTTTTCTAGTCTTCGTCAATGACCTTCCGTCAAACATTGGCGCAGCCCGGGTATGTTTGTACGCAGATGGCGCCTCAATATTGGTACAAGCATTGGACTCACATGCAATTTCACGATGAGAGAGAGAAATGGTTTTGTGCTGATAAATTAACAATAAACTTAAATAAAACAAAACTTGCAACCCTCCCCTAATATTATTAGTCAACTAGTAGCTGTAAAATTCCTTGGTGTTTGAGTAGATTCTCACTTATCGTGGCTGCGCCATATAATAAACGAGTTGGCAAACAAACTAACGTCAGTACTTTTTGCCATCAAAAGACTGAAGCACATTGCCAGCGACGAGACAGCTGAAACGGCATACTTTACCAACTTCCAATCCCGTTTGTGGTACGGATTACGCTTCTGGGGAATGATTTTTTGTCCTGTAGAAAAGGGCAATTAGATATCTTTGTGATCTTCAAAGCAGAGATACCTTTTTGTAGTCAAATAATTCTTACCTTACCATCTCTTTATATTCTTTGCTGGGTTTAAATAGGTACTATAAACACACACATTCTAATCCTAGAGAAATCTCCATCGCCATTATTGTCTACAGCTGTCCACCATAGTGATGAACATTTGCTTAAATTTAGTAACGTTAGTAACTTGATTCTTTGAAGTCGTGCCCTATATTTTTATTTGGACCGGGTTTATTTCTTATATAAAACCTTCTTAATTCATGTGAAACTGTGATGAAGTTGGATGTAGAATTTTATGCATAATTAACTGATTTCATATAATTTATATAATGATGAGTTTTCCTACTTCAAAGGTAACGCCTTTGAAGTAGGATTTGATATACTAGTATCAAATAAATGAACAGCACTCTTATCTGGATAGTGATACACACTTTTTTAAGTGGTGATGGATGATGAATGTTCAGATAATCGAAAAAAAAAATTATGTAACCTTTCCTTTACATGCTCTCATCGGACATTTTAGAATACCACAGATGTATTAATTGTGTTGCATGATTGTTTGGTGCTTGTGCAGACTATAATAAAAACTGACTTAATATGTCTAACATAAATGCTCATTAATCATAATTAAAAGAGTTGCCAAGAGGCAAACAATTCGATAATGTTTGATTATTATTTCGAATGAAGACAACTACGGTTTGTTGGGGCTATCAATCACTTCCTTATGAAGTTTTTTTTTAGAGACCAGACAAATGTCCTAAAACTAATGAACTTTCTCAATTATTACAGTTTTTAGTATCCACTAACCCGATACAATACATCAGGAACCATTTCATTTGCAAATGGATACGCAGCATCAATGAGAGAACAAATAAGTTAGGGGATATTTTTCTTTATTTATTGTATCAGAACCGTAAATGATGAATCGACCGCCATATTTCATTGAAAACGAAACTAACAAACATGCGAACAACTGTTTACAACAGACCATAAACATTAATTTCCCTGTCCGAGCTTAACTCTGGAAAACCGCAGAGGCGTTCAAGCAGATCCGGTAACAAGCTCTAAAACCCATAACTCTTACCTACAAGATTAGGGTTTCCCCTTCCGTCTACGATTCCTCAGCAACCCCCTTTTTCCCGGGAATTTAAAATGAAAATATAATTTACGAGGCAATCAATTATTGTAAAGGAGCCGTGGAAGATATTCTATTTAGTGGCGGCCTCTTAAATTATAGCGTAACAATGCAGCATCGTTGAATAGAAACCTATAATTAAGTATATACCCTGGCTCTTTTTGTAATGTTACACATAGGTATTTCCTACAGGTTACGTTAAACGACATAGTAACCAACCAGTTATACGTTAACGTGTCGTCAGTGTAGATCTATGACCAGTGCAATTACGCCACTATTATTAATTAATTCTCTCTGGAAAAATTTTCAGTGTTTCAGTTTTCTAAGTGTCCTTTTTGTGTTTCAAGGCAATTCTGTGTTTATTCCACCACATGCAGTACGTATACGGTCTTTTAGTAGGTTCAAATTACGTATTTGTACATTATTATAAACTTTACTACTCAGGTAACCCGAAAGAAAGCAATCGTTTGGATACAAATCAGCTGATCTTTTGAGGGTACTGCATTCGTGTCAGGTTTTGTGCATGAGGATTTGTACGGGATCAATAACTAATGCATTAATGGAAAGGAAATTTAGAATTTTTCAATGAATAAATGTAGGATACAACCCGGAAGTTCTGAGTATTGACCTCACCATTTATTATCTACCATGAAATTCAATTAAGTGCAAAACTTTTCATTCAACTTTGAATGAAGAAATTATTTTATTGTAATTGTTAATTAAGACAAACAAAACAAAGGTAAATGTAGCTTCCTCAGTAAAACGTGTTTTATTCAAAATTTCTACGTTTTCATTTAACAAATTAAACATTGTTACGAAAAAATCTGTTCGGTTTATTTTCCTCAAAAAGCCCTTAAAGATTTGTATTTTGTATGGCTTATGATTGAATTCTTTCACGGTTTTATATATCGAACAGTATGATACTTCATAATGTTTGTCTACATCTAAAAGCGATCCTACATGCCGTTAAAAAATAAATATGATAATAATAATGATAATAAAAATAAACGTTCAGTGTTTGCGCGTACTGTTGCCTACCCATTAGAAATACTTATGAATCACCACTGTAAATAAAACTAATATTTTAGACTAAAATGCCAGTCCTGTACTCACCAACATCTTTTTATGGTGACGTCAGACTTCAGCTTTGTTATTTAGGTGGTAACCATAGACTGCCCACCCATTGAAAAGAACTACGAGCCGCTACTGTTGAATAGGAAAATCAAATATTTTCTAATAGTTGTATGGAATTTATTGTGGTTGCTTTGATAGGTTGCTTTTTTTCGTATTAAGAAGATTTGTACAGCGTTTTTGTGGTGTCTGTAAGGTTTCTTTATTATAGACGTACAAACTTATTCATCTTTGAGTAGGCTCTAGTTTGTAGTAAATATGAATAACGACGTATTTACGTTTACGTAAATTATTGAAAAATTCTGACATAACATGCAACCGTTGATAATATATCGTAAAGCTGGACATCAGTACATACACAACGACCTTCATATATACAAACCTAGATAAATGGATTCATGTTTTGCAGGGTATTTTCCATGTGTAGCAATGCGCAGCTGTTTTTAAATATAAATCGTATGCTTAAAAACAACTTCGATATAGGTACATATCAGTTGCGAGTTTAAGCATTGCGTTAGTAATAAATTATTTTGTGTACCGCAGAATCTGTACATCGTTAAAAACATACCGGGTACTAGGTACATATGAAGTATGCTATTTGGAAATCAATATAATATTTAATGTGTAAATAGTGTTTGATCTATGGATTGTTATAACATTTGAGTTCGATTGTTAGACTAGATGGATGTAACCAAGCAACTTTTCGAAAAGTAACCGTATGGCATAGAATTGATAGATTTAATTTATGAGTGGAGTGGATGATTCCAAGGCCGTAGCTAGAATTTTATTTGGGGGGGGGGGGTTCATAAAATTAGACCATGGCTTACAAAAAATATTTATTTTATAATTGTTAAAAAATATGAACGAAAACCTAATATTACAAATCAAATTGCAATCGTCCCTCTTTATTTGCAAAAAATTGTGTTATTACATCTTCCAGATTGATTTTAATGTGTCGATGAAGACTCATTAATGCCAGTCCTGTGAGACGATCTTGGCCCGTTGCATTTCTCAAA
>JARFOC010081117.1:0-14738 GCA_031763485.1 Osmoderma eremita
TTATTGCTGTTGCGGACATTTATAAATAGACACACACAAAAGCAGTATTTTATCTGAAAATTGTTGCGTCAACAGTAACAATTACTGCTGCGGATGAGTTTAAATTCTAGCCTTAACGCAATATATTTGAACATCACTAACCCGTTCACATAGGTGGCGCCATTGTCCTGTGCTATTTTCATCGCGATAGCTTGCGCTTCCGCCATATTCGCCCCTTGAACAATAACGTTGCCCTTCATATCCTTGCATTTCTGTATCTTCATCAGAGGTGCTATCACTGGCATGACCACGGTTATGGGAACCCCCAGCTGTAAACCGTGATAGCACATCGCCTGAGCGTGGTTACCGGCAGACGCAGAAACGCAACCCCTTTTTCGTTCCTCCTCCTTCATTTGCAACATTTTGAATCTGGCTCCGCGCTCTTTAAAACTGATTAAGAATTGAGGGAAGGGTTTAATTTTCAATCTCTAAACTGTTTAATAATGTTATACCTTCCAGTGTATTGCATGAATTCGGTCTTTAGATAGATATTCATTCCGGTTATACGCGATAGATGGGCTTTCTGTGGGGGAAAAAATATGTGGAAAAAATTTTAATTTCGGGAAAGTACCGACCTCGCACGGTGTCGTTTTGATACCGCCTTTAATTATGACGCTGGCTAGGGCTACTTTCTCGAAGCTGATCTTCTTGGGGTTCTTGGGATCGCACGTCGGGTCTATAATCTCATCTTGTTTCCTCGCAGAAACATGCGAATCTCCTGAAGAAGGCTCGCAGTCCTAACAAGAAGTGTATCTAATAATGTAATTTATTATATTTTATCTGTGAATACTTACGCATGATTTTATACTTGCAGACATGATTAATTTGTTATTTAAACACTGGAAATTTTGGGGAAAGGGGAACAAACAGGTTGAAGTAATTAAAGTGTTAGTTTGACAAAGTCAATGTCAGGAGTTTTATATATTTGGAGTTTCCATAGAGCTTAAAATGAGAAATATAATTTCAAATATGACAAACATATGGTCGGTATTTAGTGAAAAAAAAAATAGTTTTCCTTGATTCATACATGCTCTAATATAAAATTCCAACCATCCAAACACAAATAACTTGCACTAGTATACCTTTGATGTAAACCAGGGGCTGTGAGTGTAAAATTCTAGAAGTCTGCCTAGAGTATTTTAAATTTATATTACAATTCCTTTAGTTGTTACTAGTTCTTTTGGTTGTTACTTATTCTATAATCATTACCGTTATTTTTATTATTATTGTGTATTTCGTCTTGACGTGTCCCGAATTTATTATTATTTTGTTAACCCACGTCGAGCTAAAAATGATTCATCGCCAGGTATCTGGAGCCGACTGTACTTTTTAGCGTAATTATATTCCTAATGGCTATGTTTTTGTCGACTAGGGTAGATTAATGTTAGAGCGAATTGTTTTCGTTCAGAGTCTTTAGTCGATAAGTTGCTATTGTAGAAGTCAGTACGTTAATAAAATTATTGTTAAAGCTGGTTGGTGCGTTATTGTGTTTGAGAAATAAGTAGATTTAACAATTTTGTGCGGCAAGGGTAATCCGAACAGTGTGTTTATTGTATTCTGTCTGGTAAGCAAAAAGGTTAATTGCAATTGTAAATATAACTTTCAAATCGCCGCGGTAGTCTGTTTAGTTGGGTTGGCAGACCACCAGAGGGATAGGCACACAATTTTAACGTTAAGTGCCCCCTCTCTCCTTTCTATATATTATCTCTGTGTTACATGGTGACAGACAGCTATGTCATACTATTTCATAGAGTTACAACTCTCGCAAAGAAACAACCGACTTGTGACAGCAATAATGCTAAAATCATACCAACACAACTTCGCATTTAGCAAATGCATAGTAGTGTCAAATCTAGTGACATTTCGTCCGCGTAGGATTTCTTCAATTAGAGCGTTGCCAGTTGCATAGATAAGATAAGTTAACATTTGTCATTTTTACTTTCTATTTAGTATTGATAGTTATCGTATTTTTTTAACAATAACCTATCTATGTATCTGTCAAACCATATGAAATGCTTTGTAGTGTGTGGCAACCTTGTCATGAAAAGACGAAATGTCAAAAGTGACACTCGGTCTTTAATATATAATATGTAATAGTTAATACATAGATGACTATTATATGTTGGTTGCGTACGTGACAATAGGTTGGTAGAACCCTTGTCGAACGTAATTAGAATTTCTCACTAACAACGTTTACATATAGTGTTGCAAGATGGCGCGATTTGTAGCATCTGTTGCTGCTTTCTTAAAAAAATACGTGCCGTGGATTTTGATTAAGTAGCACTGCTTCGCCACTTTTCACCTCACACGATATAGAAATTCTTTGAATAAACGAGTAGACATTCTTGATGGAATTTCATTAGAGTGGCATAAGTTTTGGAAAACGGTGATGGTTATAATCTTTGTTTTGTTGCAAAACTTCGCTTTTTCATCAGAAATATTAAAATTTAATTTATTTAATTAATTTATTTATTTATGAAAATACATAAATATATTTATATTGCATTTGTTTTAAGACCCTGATGTTCATTGCCCAGCTGGTAGACTGACGTGAAAAAGACGTCTTTTTCACGTCAGTCTACTAGCTGCGTTCCTTAACTGGAAAATCAAAAAATAATACTTCTTCATCTAAGAACTTTCTAATTTTTTATCACATCTTCTTTATATTACATTTTCAATAACTGCAAAGATCGATATAAAAAAATATATAATCATATATTTCTTTATTATAATTCTCGTATCAATAATTTTTATTATTACAAATTTTCAGCTTTAGTTAGAAGGTTTGACTAGAGTTGAAGCTGGAAATTCGGCATGCACCATGCGTACATCAGTATAGTGTTTCTTGAGCATATCGTCCAATTCTAAAGCGTGCTCGTAATCCTTAATTTCGCACACCACTTTTATGGTCATACTGAAAACGTCGGTCAACACCCAAGTTCTCTCCAAATGCACAGTTTTTATAGACACCCCAATAGACGCTATTAGCTTGGTGAGCTCGCTGACGCTGCCAGGTTTGTCCGCGATAGTGATGTAAAACTTTAAGAGTCTCCCGTCTCCGGCCAAGCCCCTCTGGAGAGCCCTTCCGAGGACCGTAGTGTCTATGTTTCCGCCAGACAAAACGAGAATGACGTTTTTGCCTTTGAAGTCGTTCAGCTGGCCTGAGAGCACGGCTGCTAGGGGTGTAGCCCCGGCACCTTCGACTACGAATTTCTCGTTTTCGACCAGGCGAAGGATGGACACAGCTATGTCATCTTCCTCGACTATAACCTGGAAATTGTAATAATTTTGCTTATGATAGCCTAGGGACACTTCCTAAGAAAAATACATTATGAAATGATTGTAAAATATAGTCTCAAAAAGAATGATAGCTTAGTAGGTTTGAAATATATTTATTTTAATGTTATTATAAATTATTATTTTCTAATTTGCTACTATAACGCTTTAAACATTGTGCGTTTACACTAAAATAGTGCAATTTTGTTTTTCAAGAGTGGTTAATCGAAATATGAAACGTCGAAAAATGTGAGGTTAAACTATCAAATGCGAACGTAGTGGATTAACCATCAAATACTCACAAATGATAGCTACATATGATGTAATTTCTCTAATTTCAAGGCTACATAATAAATTGTCATTCATTTCGCATTAAATTTAATAAGTACAGCCAGTATAAGAGATTATAGAGGTAAAGATAGGGAGCTCATTCCAAAAAAGTGACCAGTTTTTACCAAGGTCTATAGACCTAAGTGCGGTTTATCCGGACCTACGCATCAACTATTTTCCTGAGATTTTAAAATGACATAAAACGAGAATGCAGTGGCTGCAGCTTTTCATATATAATTATTGAACGGAATTTAAACACAACAAACATCACATACAAAAAGCACCGTAAAGTGGCGTTCTCTGTGAAACAAAAATAATGCCTTGAACGAAAGATACGCAAGGCCTATATTATATATTTAGGAGGCAGTGATTTTTACCCAGCTATAATCTATGGTCAGTATGAAATATTAATAGAAATTTGTCAAATTCAAATTGACTTCAAATGTTGTAGGGTATTACCAACCACCACGAAAATTCCCAAATTTTGTAAGAAAATGGGCATAAAAGAGGCAAATTTGAAAAAATATCATAAAGAACTCGTGTCATAAGACACTTATCCCACTCGCATGTTGATACTAAAGTACAGACTGACTCAAAAATAATGGAGATAAGTTGAAGTGCCCCCTTTGTAATGTAGTAAACTTTGTGATCTTAAGTTGGTTATAATGAACTTAAAGCAATTCCAAAGTGATTTGATAGTTGACCTATGTTATAAATAAACTAACCTAATTGTTTTTTCTTATTGGAAAAAGCGCAGTTTGTTTTTAATTTCAATTAAAGGGTGTTAAAGAATTTTCTTTTAAAATGGTTAGTTTATCACCTATCTGAAAATATTGAGATCCCCATCATGATTTTGCCTACTGACTAAATTATAAGTTGGCGCGATATTCAAATTGACTTTATTCATTTCATTTTTATCCGCCTAAAAATTACCAACAATCTTTTAGTAATGGAGAAGGATAATAAAATCTTCTCTTAGCACTTTTTCTTCGTGTCTTAATCAAAATCGTTCGTTTATGCCCCTTTAGTTATGTTAATAAAGTTGCATAACTTACTTATTACCAGGCTTATTGAAAGTTATTTTAAATGGACAGTAGTATAGTAGGATGTATTATAACTAAATACCAATTACAAATCAAAAACGGTATTGTTTTTTTTAAATCTGATATAATTTTTTAAGGGTAATACATACCATCCTATCAACAAGTGGTTTGGCTGTAGCGACGGAATTATAGCCTGGAAGTGGTACACTCAGCCCGTCGGCTATGGTAGAAAGAACGTCTGTTAGAACCGGTTTTCCCGCTTTTAAACTCTTATTGAATGCGGGACAATTTGCAGATTCGACACCCTAGAAATATCTAATTATTAAAACAATCAAATAAAAAGTCTGACACTCTTATTTATTGGGGGCTTTTACTTAGTAATACTAAATATTATATATAGCGTGCGATCAATTGAATTCACATGCAAACTAACAAATAATAATTTTAGGTTATGTTGCTTTAAAATGCTTTTTAATGGTGCATAATTTCGATGAATGTCTTAATAATGAAATCACTAATTTCAAAGAGAACGCATGGTTTTTTAAAATAACTCGGTAAGAAAAGTTTTGTGTTCCATATTGAATATTTTAGAATATCATAAATGCTTATAATTTGATGACACTTCATTGACAGTTATAGAAATGTGTTACCATCTAGGTTTTAATATTCATAGCTTACTCTAATTATGAATTCAATTGATCGCCCCGTATATATTGTGAATGGTTAGTTCCACAGTGAAACACAGATGTCGCCGATAGTCGTATTATGATTTTAGTCGACTCCCTTATATTGCTGAGTTTTATTTTGATTTTCTTTCATATTCCTTCTTTAATCTGTTATTATTATTTTCAAAACAAAATATTTTCAAAGCCTAATAATTGATTATTTTCCTAATTATTAGAAACAATAATTCCTTATTACACTGCAAATCAAAATCTAACAGAGATAGCTATACCAAATGTTATAGCAATGAAATCAGGAAAAAATAAGCATTTTAATGACACCATGTCCAACTATGAATTCCCTTTTTTGTATTATATCTCCAAAATAAAGAGTGCCATGGATTTTTAAATTACATTATTAGATTCTACATAAAAACTATACTAGAAAACTGTACTGACGTTGAAGTTTTTGGAAGTTTTCAATTTTCTTGAATATCTCACAAACCTTGCACTGGATAACAAATGCGACTATAACTCTATGTTAGAGAGACAGCACGACGACGCACGAATTAGAACTATCTTAGCAACTGCCGACCCAAAACGTCAACACCAGCCGCACCTGCCTATATACAGTGCGCTCAATTTCTATCTCCGTATATGGGTAACTTTCTTAATATTAAAGATACGTAACATGGGTTGCATATATGGAAAAGTAGTGACAGATTACAATATTAATAAAAGTCCCGTACTTACAATAACTTTAGTGCAGGGTTTTAAAGTTTTAATCGCTACAGCCATTCCCGCTATCAAACCCCCACCACCGACAGGTATAACAATAGCATTAGCCGTCGGCAGTTGTTCCAATATTTCTATACCAAGAGTACCAGCTCCAGCTAGCACATCAGGATGATCATATCTGAAAGCAATCAATTTGAATCTTCTAATTGTGTTGGACAGGGTGTCCCATACCCATTTATATAAGTAGCGCCTGTATCTATCGCCAATTTCGCTGCATATTTTCTGGCTTCGTTAATATTAGCGCCCTCGGTCACGACCTTGGCCCCTAGACTGATGCAACTTTGCACTTTCATGATAGCCGCGGTATTGGGCATCACTACAGTAACGGGTATTCCCAAATCGCGACCGTGGTAGCATATCGCTTGAGCGTGGTTACCGGTCGAAGCGGAAACCACCCCATTCCCCTTAACATTATCCGGGAGATTTAACAGAGCGTACCTAGCACCCCGTTCCTTAAAACTTAAAAGAGAAATATAATTTTTTTTCGAATCTCCCGCGTAATTTTACCTTCCAGTATGTTGGAGGAACTCCAGCTTTAAATAGATGTTAATGCCGACGAGATCGGAAAGTTTAGACCTCTGGAAGGAGATTATAAACGAAGTTAGATTAAAATAAACTTTCTTTAAATCCTTACAATCAAATTTGTCTTTTCCACGCCGCCCTCTAGCGCCTTTCTTGCGTTTTTAACTTGTTCGTAAGTAATTGTGCGAGGATTATTCGGTTGGCAGTTTGGATCTTCCACTTCATTATCCCCTTCCTAGATATAACGATGATTAAAAACGTTTTAAAAGGTATAAATGTAACTTACGGGCGCCGCTGATCTTTCAGTAACATTGATAGGACTCTCATCACACCTACAACTGAAACTCATTTTCGTACTTTGGGAATGGTTAAAGAAACCATAAAATTTAGATACACTAGAATTTAGAACTTGGGAGCGAAAAATAATTATTTATTATAGAGTCGGATATGAACTGTCATATTTTGACGTTTTTATTTATTATATGTCGTTCTGGTTACTTTGACAATTACAGTATTATATCATACAGGTTATTATATGATCATTTTAAACCATTATCTCACACGTATAACTTAATAGAGCGGGTATTCGTCATAGTTTTTAGAAGGAATTCAAATATTTACGTATTAGGGAATTTATAGTATGGGCAACCTAATATGCGTGTATGGTGTATACTTAGTTGCATATAATTTACAATGTGCGTTATAAATTAATAAAATAATTGTTAATATTAATGATTGTATTGCATTATAATTCTTTCATTAAATATTTCATCCGTACAGAGTATAATAAAAATAATAATACGAAAATGGGGTAAATAATAAGTAAATTCGGCTTCGTGAATTTCGGTCATCTTCGGCCGTGTTCGCCGTACGTTGACTGACGCATTTATTTCGAATTCAAATCCACGAAATTGTCATTTTCGTTTTAATTCACGTGTGCGTTCTATTTTTGGCCGATCGAAGCCGTTCGTATTGAAATTATTTATGTAAAAATATCAAGGGAAAGCGTCGTCAAGAACAACGCGTCGTCTACACTTTTAAAAGAACAACTATATAATATTAGTCACACACGTGAAGATGTGTAATGTGAATTTCTAAACGGAAATTCCGATTAAAAACCTTAAATTCTGTGCCCGTTAATGGTTTGGGGTTATAGGAATATCTAGTAATCCCGGTTTATTAATAATTATGAGAAGGATAATTATATATAAGTACCACATTTACATATTAAATGTGTGTTCTATTAAGCGTAGTTTATAAGGTGAGCGTATTTTTAGACGCCCGTGACGTCAAAAAATTATAAATAAATTGAAAATTAGAGCAGACAAACGCACATTGCATGAGAGATATTTTAATATTTGTATTTTTTTATTTTATTTTTTTCGCTTTTAGTTGTGTTATAGTCAGAGCGCAGCGCATTACATTACGCACCCACTTTAGATCCGGTGTTTCGTTTCTAGTTCCCTCTTCCGTTTTTTTTATTATTTCATTTTATTCGAACATATTTACACTTATCTAACGCACTGGCATACGGTGCAGAGCGAGAATTCTTTTCTCTCCCCCTACGTTTTTATATAGTTTTATGTTAATATTCCACGGAGCTCCGTCTGTGACTATACCGCCCTTTAAAAGGTTTTGTTTACATCGGGTGCCCGGCCGTGAAGTACAGTCTTATCCAACAAATTCGCTTTTGTTATATTCCTTTTGCGTCTAACGTACGGTCCCTTCGCCTTCCAATATTAATACAACAACGCAGCGTCAGTGCAAATCGATTAGTTTTCTGCAAGAGGAGTCAAGTCAAATCTTGTGACGTAAATAGCAGAAGACCGGCAGCCTGTGTCGGATTCATATTTTATTGCATTTAATAAGATACAAACACACACACACATCGGACACGTACAAACACTCACACACCAGAGACACAAAGAAATCCTTAACCGGCATTTTGCAAATGGCGCTCGCCGCCTTACTATATATATAAATATTAAATTTAGATGTGTGGTTTTGTGTTCCTCTTTTTCTTACGGTGTGTAACCTGGGAGTGCGCGGGATTTTTCCGCGAAACCGCCGCCGGAAAAACGACAGGGGACGACACGGCCAGAAGCGATAAGGTGAGAGACTTCCCGTGAAAATCACACGCATAAAATCCGTCTCCGATCGGCTACCGGACGTTAAAAACGTAAACAGAGACAGGAGGAGGCCGTGGAAAAACATCCCCTGCCTGCCATGATTCGGGTGATATTAGCGTGCGTGCGCTGCTATCACCGACGTACGTCCACGTTCTTACATGCGTCCGGCGCACGTTCTTAAACCGTACTTACCTCCTACACTTACGTCTTAGATAAGTGCCGCGAAGCAATATAATTATTTAACCAACATTTTGCATTAAAAACTTTAGTATTGATTTTTTCACTTAATTTTAACTAGTGTACGCCGTGTTCGTGTGCGTCTGAAGTGGACAGCAGGTAAATTCAAGTGGACATATTAATACAAGCGATTATTGGTGCATGCGAACATATAAATATTGTATTTTTTCAACATTTTTTCAATGGTAATATTAAGGGGTTAAGCAATATGGCGAGGCGTCCTTTTTATTAATAATTCCCCTTCGGATATTTTGCTACGCCTCAACACCATTATTTTGGTGGTTTTAATTCATAATAACGTTAATTTATATTTCGTATATCGGTGGATTCTTATTAATCTCTCAAGATACTCGTATTATTTCTAGAGATTGTCCTTGTAAGATCTTTGACGCTCAGTCGTTGGTGTTGTTACAGCTTCGTGTTTATTTTCGTATTAATATTTGCGTATCTTTCTCACGTTTTTTTAGGTAAAAATCGAAAAACGTGCGTATTATCACGGTGAAAGTTTTGTTAGGTTATGTTTTGAAACACCTTTTTTGACTTTTAACCGGTACTACTAGAAAATCAAGGCGAAATTTATTTCACTCTTTCTAATTTCATTTACATGTAATTTAAAAACAAAGACAGTCTTATGTATATTTGTTTTTTGTTTAAAAAACAAATTTATTCCATTGTTTTCTTTACTCTATTGTTTAATGCAAACTGTGTTTCTTTTTCAGATTTTTATATGAATATTCTTTAATATAGAGAGAAAAATCATCTATTTTATAGAGATCATTTTAACAAAAACAAAGCTGAATAAAATCAATCGTAACTACTTATAATAATAGGACAATATTATATTAGCGTATAAATTACCTGGGCAGTACATAGATGATTATATGTACGTGTTTGCGATAATAACAATAATAGTTGTAGATATAGTAACGTAATAATAAAAAATAATAGTGTGTAGAGCAGAAAGCTACGTATTATATATTTAGATACATATACACTATTTAGAACATATACAGTGGAACGGAATCAAAATAGTAATAATCGCATAGAAAAATGGTGACAACGCCACCTCAGCAGTTTTGCGTCCGATGGAACAGTTATCAGTCCAATCTGCAGAATGCCTTCCCCAAACTGTTGATATCCGAGCATTTCGTCGATGTGACCCTGGCCTGTGAAAACGAAATGCTCAAATGCCACAAAGTTGTACTCAGCGCTTGTTCTACGTATTTCGAGAAATTACTCCTTGACAATCCATGTCAACATCCCATTATATTTATGAAAGATATGAGGTAGGTAATAAAATCCCCTTATTTCATTCCTTTTATTTAATTTCAACTCTATTTAGGTTTCAAGAAATGCAATCGTTGGTCGATTTCATGTACAAGGGAGAGGTAAATGTTACCCAAGACGATCTTCCATCTCTATTAAAATCAGCCGAAGCGTTGCAAATCCGCGGTCTGTGCGGTTCGGAACAGTTGCTTAATCAACAGAATTTTCCCGGATTGAAGACCCCGGGTAAACAATCGAACGGAAACGTTGCCGAGAAACCTGCGATACCATCTTCCGTGCAAAAACCAATCGATCAGCAGCTACAGCAACAGTTCCAACAGTTACAGCAGCAGATACAACAGCAACAGCATCAGCAATCTCAGCCGATCTCCAAGGCTATCACTAAGAAAGAAGATAAGACTGAACAGCTTTCCGAAGGTGGATTGAATCCATCTTCATCGGAATGTGATTCGAACGATTTGCCACAAAAGGGTAAGTTTGGAATAGACAATTGATTTTTAAAATAAATGTCAGCCTCGTAACATCAACAATTGAGATTTTGACAGCTGTCAATTTCAGATTTTATTCGGGAGTACTGCCTTTTTTTTTGTTGTTTTACATAAACTTTGTTCCAAGGTAAATTGTACGGTCGTCTCAATAACTTTAAAAATTGTAGTTTCAACTATTACAGTCAGTTTCATTTCATAATTTTGGTTCACGGTTTGATGCAGATTTTGTTTGGATAGGCATGTGTGTTACTCTTGAATCTCTGCGTCATTTTTGCTGCATGTTAGTAGTCACTGTTAGTCGTTGACCGAAGATTATTGAGTGAATGGTAGAAAACTTAGCGACCATGTCGATTCTAGCGCCACCTATTGATTCAAATGTGAGATAAAGAAGTTTAACCTCAATTTGTCAAATTTCGTACTACCATTTAAAGACGCCATCAAATGGATATATCTATATTTAATTTACGGATTTTTAAAAGTTGTTGAAGTTATACTAAACGGAATAAAATATCTTATTACGTTCGAACTCTACACGAATAGTAGCAGTAACACCACTTGATATTATTGAAATCGGGTAGCACGCCACGTACCATATACGTCTCAAATGCTAATTAGATAAAAACCACGGCTTTCTATATAACGGCTGTTCAGAAAAATTCAGAGTCGAAGTATCCATGGAAATTTGAATTTATGTCTGGTATACAGTACGATGGAATGATACAGAGAGCATGTGACAAAAAATGTCGCCAAATTGAATTATATCAGATTATGACTCTGCTTATGTTACTAACCCAAATTACGGAAAGAAACCAGTGGTGTACCACTATTTTCTTTCAAAATAAATTAAAATTATAGAAGTTTATCACAAAAATAAGTAAAAACTAAGATAATAGTCTAATTTTTAATCACTCTTTACGAAACATATAAAATCAATTTAAAATTTTATTTAGTTATTCTTAAAAACATCGTTTTATGACATTCATTCAAAATGCTTTGATTTAAATCGCAAAGTTGCACTCTTTTCATATTATCAAAGACCTTCATTAAAGTCTTTTGTGTTACATCCCCAAGTTCCCTTTGAATGGATGCTGGCAACTCTTCGAGGCTAGGTAAACAATTCTTATAAATTTTGTTTTTCAAATAACCAAATAAATAAAAATCTAACGCTGATAAATCTAAAGATCAGGGAGGACATTGATGACTACTAATAATTCTGTCGTCACGACATTCACCAAGGTAAGTCGAAGTTTCCCAAGCTGTATATGCTGTAGCTCCAGCTTTTTGAAAGAATCCTTTGCTAATCTCATCATCATGTGATGTAGCTGGTCAATAAATGGCTATAGCAAATCATTATGGCATCTCTCTGCATTTATGGTGTTATTAAAACATATTGGTCCAATAATACGTCGTCTTGATAACTCAAACTTTTATCGGATGTAAATTGCTTTCCACAAATTTATTTTCTGCTGACTATGTCCTGTAATTTTGGCTATTCACGTAGCCAGATCGGAGAAACCATACTTCGTCAGACATTTTAGGCTGGTATTTATAGTCCGTACTCAAGGCGGTACTCATGTTCAAATACGCGTTGGCGCCATTTTTGTATGCCTTTATAAAGGACGCGCATCCTCAAGTGCGCACCGACCTTCCTCGGGCAGTGGTTGAGTAACGTCAGCTTAAAATCATATACTTATTCATTAAACATAACTTCAATAAAGATTCTCGCATTGTTGTCTCCAAGATTCATCGGTGGTAACTCTGAAAAAAATTGGTATACTGGCGTCTGGATAGCATATTTCCATTAATGCTTAGACTAACATCATTTACGCTTTTCTGCCTGGCATGAAATACGTATTTTGTTTTCTCTAACCTTAAAGATAGCATATTGCTAGAGAACTCACTTGTCAAGTGTGTTTAGTATGGCGTTCGCTAATACTGTGGTTGTAATATCCGTATTGCGTGCGATAATCATGGTAATATCATCTGCATAAATAGTATGGGTCCTAGTACTGGGCCTTGTGGTATGCCGCTATCCACAGGTAACCAGCCGGGTACAGCTGTTGTTGCACTCCCGTTATTCACTTTGCACCGTATCTTGACCATTTGGACCCTATTTTTCAAAATATGACGCAAACCATCTTGCAGCATTTCCTCTAATTCCGTAGGCATCAAGTTTTCTCAATAACTCCGTATATTGTATACAGTCGAATGCTTTCTTGAGGTCACAAAACACACCAATTGCTATTATATGTTAAACGATATTTTCCAATATGTTTGAGTAGAATTGAAGCCATTTTTACTGGGAAACCTATGTCTGGTGCTTTTCCTATCTTTGCAATTAAGTATTGAATATTGGCGTATTTTAATTTTTCAGGACTGTCGAAACAATAACTAATTATTAAGTAATTTATTCAGAGGTGAAATTAACCTTTCCACTTACCGGAGGAATTACATAATAAACAATAATAATTAAACAATAAATATACGGACAAATTAAAAACCAAAAAACTATTCAGAACGAATAATGGAAAAATTATAATAAATTTAAAACCCTTCAAACACAAGTACAGATAACAGCTGGTAGCAAAAAGTTAGTAACCTAGTCAATAATAAAACCAATAAATCTTATTTTTTAGGATTCTCTATGTAGGGTTCTAAAATTTGCTCTCAGCGCCCTCTATTAGATACATTTTTAATCACACAGCCCTCTATGGTACTATCAGCTCCAATAATAATGTCGTGCGTCTCTTAGGAGTGTAACCGTCCGCTTCACGTTCAAATATGATATTACTTATAGAACTTGAAACGGTGGTTCACTCTCCTGTCAGACGCACGACATTATGGTTGGAGTTGATAGTACATGGACCCCAATCGTACTTCATGGTTTACACTACGACCTCCTAAATATAATATAAGCTCTGTTCCAACACGTAGTTTGCTGACCGTTCTTGATCAAGTGAACCAATCAGAAAACATATTTCAGTTCTCAATGACCCTAATCTGTAGTCTGAATGGTTAACGTCATCACGAACTGTCAGCAAACCGTCAGGTATAGACTTCCAGTCTTAACCGGCATTGCGTATCTTTAGTTCAAGGCATTACTTTTTTTCATAGACAGCGCCATTTTACGGTGCTTTTTATATGTGACCCGTAATACACGTTAGTTGTGTTTACATTCCGTTCAATGATTTTATATGGAAAGCCGGAATCACTGTACTCCCGTTTTGTGTCGTTTCAAAGTCATACGAAAATAGTGAATGCGCAGGACCATAGACCGCCCCTGAAGTGGGATACTTACATATTTTAAAACATTGCTCTGCCGTTTTTCATTTGCAATTCGTATTTTAGACGAACACGATCCAGTTAAAGAAGAATTGGAGGACGACTCTTACTTTGAAGGGGAATCTGAGCTAATGGATACATTTTTGGAAGAAGACACCTCTATGAACAGCGGGGATATGGATGACAAAACGCCTGATTTCGCCATCGCCAATGTTTCCTGCCAGTACGATGGTAGTCCAGGTAAATATAGCTATACTCCGTTCACGCTAAGAATAAACTGGTTGATGTTGAGGGTTGCGTACGTATCACACAGGAACAATAAGCATATATCCGGAAATAGCGGTTAATTCAAAATTATTTCAAAGGGAAACAACGAATTCAACTACTCGAGTATATTACCAATGTGCTGGTATTAACTTAGGCAACATATTGACGTTTGCTGTCAGTTCCAAAGTGTCAATTTCACGCCATTGTAAACTTGCCTCAAATTTCAACTGAAAAATACTTCTCAACAATGCTCTTAACATATAAAATACAAAATAGGATATGGTGGCTTAAAATAGTAAAGAAATACCCTTACCACCTCAATGAGTGAAGAACTCCTGGATACGTATTTCGGCAACTAAGTTGCCATCCTCAGCAGAA
>JARFOC010081128.1:0-14733 GCA_031763485.1 Osmoderma eremita
CGGCCAGGATGGGTTCATAGCGGCCAGGGTTGGTTCAGAACGGCTAGGATTGCATCAGAACGGCCAGAATTGGATCAGAATGGCCAGGATTGACACTCAGATTGACATTCAAGGCGTATTCTTTGGGTTGGTTTGGAATGTTGATAACCAACTCAAAAATCTACCGTTTGGTAAAACGGTCCGGTTTTCTAGTATATAATATAATATATAATGTCTATCTTGTCATGTATGCTGATGATATCTCTCTCCTTGTCGTTGGACCAAATGTAATGGTTCATGGATAACCAGGTAGCGTTAAGCCCACAAGGAAACATCTGTATGATATTTTATACTAAACAAAGGATGGTAAACAACACCGTGTTACATATTGATGGGGTAAGAGATATCTCTTAACGACACTACAAAATTTTTTGATGTGATCCTTGAACCCATCTTGCCCTAGAAGAACCACCGCAGCGGTCTACCGAAAAATATATCCGGCAGAACGTACCTCTTCCGATGTCTTCAGTCACAGATATCCAGAAGTAACTTGTTATGTTCATATTATGCGGAGATGTAGTAGCGGCTGCAATACGGCATTTTATTATGGCGGTCATCACCTGACGCAGTTTATGGCACGGGCGATCGTAGGTGCTCATTGCAGAGATTCACGCAAGTTCTAACGAATAAAAGTTCCAATAAACATAACTACGATTTTCGAATTAAGTTACAGGATTAAGCAGCACATTCACACGCCATCGTATGTTCTCAATATAACCGGTATCGGAGCAATTAATATACAGCAAATTACTTGACAATATTAAAAAAAAATGAACATTTTAGGAAATACCTAAGAACCACCTCCGCTTACATACTTTCTATTCAATAGGTAAATTTCCACTTTACCACTAGAAATGCAAACGTAGTTTAAAATAACAGTATATCAATGGGTATATGCATTGTTTGTTTGGCTATACCATGTAATATCTTCTTATGATTGTCATAGTTCGTTTCGTAGTTTCATAGTTCTAAGTTTAAGATAAATGTTTTGATATCACGGTTTTATAAGGTATTGGGCATGAAGATCAATTATTTTCCTTTTACTTTATATTTTTAAAAAAATTTTGTGTGCATATACATTAATAGAAATGAACTTAAGCCAGTTTATCAACTAAATACCATACGTAATTTTATCCACACACTTTTATGTTTTGCAACATAATTTGTTGATGAAAATTTATCCTAGAATTAATTAACTCCTTTATCTACTGTCTATCTCCCACCTTCCCTGTTCGCGAAGCTGATTTCCAGGACGTAGCGTGAATATTATACGGAGAACTAAATGAAAGTCGGGCTTTTCTGGAACGTCGCGTTGCCTTGGGTTTGCAGCTTCGTCCTAACGCTGTATGAATGTGTATGGTAGGTCTTCCCGGAAACGTGTAAACACTAATTTCTGGAACACTCCTTCTTAATGTACGCAACAATGAGATGACAAATTGAAGCTTTTACTTGACAACGGCGTGGATTTCAGCTGGAGAGGCGCGAATTCGTGACGAACAGGGATTTAGATAGCGTATTATGGGTGTAGACGAAATTTTGTTGACTGCTACGATGTTAAACAAATTTAATCTAATTTATGTGAGCCTTGCTTTTAAGGCAATTGCATAATTTAGAAACAGAAATGTAAGAGGAAGTAGGTCTTGCAGGAAAGCAGGAGATATTTGAACAAACTGGAAAGGGGTGGATGTCTCTCGTAATTTGACAATGAGAGTTTGAAGAAGTGGAAACAAGAATATTTGCCGGAAAAATTGTCAGACGAAATCGTTACATCCTGTTCCTGTAATGATATCAAAACTTAGGAACGATCGAAAGATTTTTTAACTGTATCTATAATTATAAAATTTAAGCAAAAAAAAATTAACCTTCTTATAATTTATACCCGAATAAATATATAAAATACAAACGATAGAATACGGTGGTTTAAAATAGTAAAAATAAAAAATAAAAATACCCTTACCACCTCCATGAGTGAAGAACTACGGATACGTATTTCGGCAATTAAGTTGTCATCCTCTGCAGAATCTACGAAGGAAGATAACGTTAGTCTGTGGGAGATTTGCAGAATAACACTGTGTTATTCAAGTATTATGCATGTAGTGCTCCGTGGAATGCAAATCTCTCAGAGTGCAGCGGCTAACATTATCTTCCTTTGTAGATTCTGCTGAGGATGGCAACTTAATTGCCGAAATGCGTATCCGGAGTTCTTCACTCATCGAGGTGGTAAGGGTATTTTTATTTTTGTGGAATATACACTCAGCTGTTTTGTATGGTAACCGCATCGAACTATTCTGAATATAATACAAAACCCGAGCGCTGAAAATTACATGAAATAAAATTACTTTTGTTTTTAAAACCCCAAATATGTCAAAAAACAAAAACGGATAACGTTAATCCGCTTTTTTTTAGCTTCAATACAATTCGTCGATGGAAAAATATCTGTTAAAAAAATAAATATTTAATATCACTGTTTCGGAAGCTCCAACTATTTCATTAAATTCATATACTAATAAAATTGAACTTTTGCAAAATATTTTTTGGAGGATATTGTAGTAATTGATGCTTTTCGTTAAGGTACGCAGGAGAGCTTTTTTAATTAGTGCATCAAATCATTTGGTATATATGTGCATATATTATCAACTTTTTAAAAGCTTGACTTGTATCGGATATGTCTGGAGTCACCAGACCTATTGGTGCAATTTTAACATACTACTGAATGTCGTAGCGATACGAAAATTTGCATACTTGCGTATCCAAGAAGACAATGTCATATTCATGTACTTTCGAGCAGATTTGATTATGGTTTAATATTAAAAATAATTATAGGAAAAAGGAAGTAACGGAGTATTTGTAAGTAAAAGTATTTTCAAAGAGGAATAATGTCATTATTCCCCTTTGAACTTACGAGCTGAATTATGTTCCCCGACTCAGTTAACGTAAGGATTTTATAATTAACATTTCAAGCCCTGATGAAGACACTATCTGTGTCGAAAATATTTGGCAATAAAGAAATTAATTAATTAATTCAATGTCAGCCTTTTCTAACCCTTGCTGAATCCTTGAAACACAGTGGAGTTATTAGCGTTAAAAGACTAGTTTCCAAAAATAATTATTTGTCAGTCCAAGATTAAAATTTCGATAAGGGTGCCTTACTTACCGGCAATTTAGAGGCTCCTGTCCCTTGCTATGTAAGCGATATTAAGGACGGTGTTCATTATTGTGCGAACTAGGGCGGAGTGAAATTATGGAATACTTGCACTAATTAAAGGCATCGATGTCACAAAGTCAAAGAAAGTCCGCTTGATTTTGAGGACTTACCTTGAGGAGTAAAGACGTTTTAAGATAAAAATATATTGAAAAAGTGTAAACTAATATATAGTCGTATATTGTTTAATACAAGTGTTACAAATTCGACGTACATCTCAATGACATTATGAGAATTATATCAGGAACACTAAAGTCCACTCCAGTACCCTGGCTTCACGCATTAACGAACATAGCACCAGCAGACCTGAGGTGACAACAAGCTACTGTCCGCGAACAGACTAAACGATCCTAAGCCCCCTTGAACCCTACCAATCCACATGATACTGGATAATGCTCCAGACTGCCGCCTTAAGTCCCGAAAACACATTTGGCAAGATGAGGTACTAACCCATCATGAACCTTTTCATATCAACGAAGTATGGAAAACCAAGTGGACATCCAATAACGATTTTAATCGCAATGACCATGGGGATCCTACCAGGAATGCAAATGCCTAGGAAGGTCTGGTACCAGATGATAAATAAATAAAAATACAAGTGTCAAAAACATCAAGAAAATTGTCGTAAATAACATTTTCATGGAATCTTACCTATACACAGATGCAGCAATAACCTAAAAACTAAAATATATGTATTATTAAATTGGCATTCCCCTGTACTCGAAGATATTCATAAAATTGTAAATGTACAATTTAAAGTGAGGGTAATAAATAAATAATAAAAATACATTATCACTAAGAAGGATAAAACAAATTTTTTTCTAAACGCTATTGGTTCGCACTACACTAAGGATAAAACTTTTTTTCGTAATTTATTCTAAAGCTTAAGTTTTTTTCTCGTAGCGTGGATGAACCAATATGGTTAAGAACAAAAGAGCTTAAGCTTCATAAAACGCTTAATGTAGTGTGAACCAATAGCGCTTATAAAAAACTTGTTTTATCTTTTTTAGTGCGTTTTATATAAAGCTTTTATATGTATTTCTTTAAATATATATTTATTGTGAGTAAACTTGAGTATCCCAACCATATCAAAAGCATTCCACAAACTCTTTAATTTGTTATATGACAAACTGATAAAGGAAAAATATGTTTTACCGAATTTATTTTGTTTTACACGGTTTAGTATTTTTCAGCATTTATTTAATTTCCTAAAGATTGTGTAGACATAATTTAATAATTCTCTTTGTCCTTCATCGTATGGACGCGACGTGACGTTTGGATTAGTGCGTTCTGACAAATCCTAAATGAATTAATGTTTTGTAAGAAAGAGGTATCAATTATAGTAACCAGAAACCTGGATTATATATGGCGATGACGTTAGCTGTGTTTCAATCGAATTGTACCGTAGGCGTATGTATTTTGGCGTATTGAGTCTTCTGGATTTCCAGAATTTTTTTGATTTTCTTTTCTGCATTAAATAGAACAGTCTCAAATGTACATCACTATACGGATTGCTTTAATTCATTGTATTTATTTACTTAAATATGGTCATTGTACAAACCTATCCAATACTAAATGAACTAAATTGATTTGTGGAAATACGTATCCTAGGACACAGTGATAAGAGTACCCTCTAAGTAAACAATATACAATTAACATATAAATGTAAAGTATAATTACAATCAACCACAGATACGATACAAAATTAACAAACTGATTGCTACATATTCAAGGAGTTTTTACTACAATAGAAGGTATTGTCAACCAAGAAGGATTTCAACCGATTCTTGAAGCCATCAGGCGTAGTTCTACAATCCTTGATATATTCTGGAAGCTTGTTGTAGATTACAAGGCTCATATAGTAGTTAAAAATAATAAACACGGGTGCAGCCATATTCAATAAGAAAAACAAATCTTGTAAAATGTCAATAGCTGTATGCTATTGATTGGCTTACATTCGTGGCTGCATTGGCCTCATTGCATTCTCGTTAAGGTACGCAATTTCTGCTGATTATAACATAACACTTCTCAAGAAAAATGGCTTGCCCAGAAAACATTTTTAGTGAATAATTGAGAAAGGAACAAGCATTATTATTTTTATAAAATGTATATAGAGCAGCGATTTACTACAGCTCTTTTAAGACCTACGATAAGACGAATACATAACATAAGCACATAAGGACTTGATGTTCGGCCCCGGTCCGTATTATATATACACAGAAGCGGAGCGAGACAACAGCCCGCAACAACAAACCTTAATTTCATGCAGATTTTGGGTGCAGCATGAATTATTAAAGAGATTTCCGTGTGTATAAAAGAAAACGCCCCACCGACTCGACGTACGTACGGCGATGTGACATGATTTAACAATGGAATGACGTTTGCATATTTATTTAGAGCAGCTGCGGTTTGCCGTTTTTTGAAATTTTGCTCGAATCCAAGGTGCTCGTTATAAAATCGGAGGATCGATGGGTGGAATTTTATGCAATATGTTGCTCTTTTCCCCCTTTTGTGTTGTGTGTGTGTGTGTCAAAAATGAAATTTATACGTAAAAAATGCGCAAGTCGGAAGAGATAGATATTATAATAGGTTCAAATGATAACACATACACATACAAAGCGTTTGTGAATTATATTTATCATCCCGGAAAATTTCACTACTTTTTTGCAATTTATATGGAGGATGTTTATTGAATTTTAAAAATTTTGGAGTTGTTTTATCAAGTTCATCAACAAACTTTCTAGGTGCTGTTTTTGGTGAATTAATTAATATACTACAACAGCGTAAACTAATAGGTATCTCGTTGGTAAAGCTTTTTTAGGTACGTCAAAATTGAGTCTGTCAGAAGTAAACGCATTGTGTCGGATTACTCCTCACCTCACAATAGATTGATTAATTCGGGACACGTTTCGAGAATACGTGGTTTCTTTTTGTCCACCGCATAAGTCCAAGAATTCCTGAAGTAGGTGTCCCGAATCTATAGTGAGGTGAGGAGTGATCTGATACAGTGTGTTTATTATACAGCCCCGCGTCCATGCAATATTTTTGCAAGATGTCTTTAATTTATAAGCGTTAAGGATAGCGATTGAATGCAGCTTGTCGATATTTTATTAAATCAGCTACCGTAAAGTGGGGCTACTTTGTGACACATAGGGTTACATTGTGACAGGTCCCGTAAAAATCCCTTTCTTTTCTTTAGTCGGTTTTATAGCCGAACCGGACCTATTTTACGGTTAAACCAGGAAACTAGAACATGTTCGCCACCTGTCAAGCATAGAGTTAAGTTCCTGCTCTAAACGCGCACATGATTTGAGCTTGACTTAGTTGACAATCAAATTCAATGAATGACAGTTCATGCGGAAACTTTCTGTGGGTGAAAGAGTTCTACACAGGATTTCTTATCAAATGTAAGTTTTTACTGAAGTACAATAGTAGACATTATTTTAGTGTTAATATGGCATTCTTTTAAGGGCTTTATAATTTTGCTTTTATTAATAATCATGCGAACTGGAATTCCCGACCCGGAAAAAGAGCGTTATTCGATGTTCCTGAATTAGAGGATATTTTAGTTATTGCTTAAAATTTTTTTTTATATTTAGAAAATTTTATCTTAGATAATTTAAACGTTTTTTTTTTAAATTGCTCCTAAGATTTCAATTTTTGCAAATAAATGTTCACCTTTTAGTTTTTGCGTATTTTATATTGAAAACATGCATATTCCATGCCTAGAGATTTACAAGTTTTTTTTCGTAAAATCAGCGCAGAGGTTACTTTATGACATAAAGCCATTTTCCTTTGATTTCAATAGAAATATGTAGATGTTACAAAGTAACCCCTACTCTTGGGGTTACTTTATGACATCTTTTTTTGCACCAACAAAATTTTGTATTAAACATTTTGACTTCAATTTTTTTACAAAATATAGTCGAAAGGTGAACCCACCAAATGAGGTTATTTGAAAGACTGTAACGCTAGAAAAAAATTAAGATACCGCACAAATACCTCAAAATATGTCACAAACTAGCCCCACTTAGTAGCTTATGTCTGCATGATTTTCCTAAGCGTCTGCACCCGTTTAAATATAGAAAGGAAGAGAGAGAGAGAGAGAGAGAGAGAGAGAGAGATGTAATTGTGAAGCTTAAAATTTATTTTAATAATAGAGGTTAAAAGCAGACACATCATACATTGTCAGAAATACATATAGCAGGATTTTTTATTGAAAATCGAACAAATTTGTATTAACCACCACTAAAATGTACATTTGTTACAACCTATAAATCTGCCTCTTTAACAACAAGGCGACATTTATTCAGCGTTCTCGTTTCGCACGAAATAATACGAATTCCCTCCCGAGGCCGTAGTATTACAACAATACCCGAGATACGTAAGCCCAACGAACGGCTGACGGGCTAAAACTAAAAACAGTTAACCGGTAAAGGTCACAGTTGACAGGTTAAATTTATTAATTATATTATGACGCTTTGTTGTCTCCCTTTGTCACAGCAGCGCCTCTCGGTGACCTATTCACAGCCGGCGCGTACTATGTTCTGTGCGAAGATCTACATTGTTGAATTGCATTAGCTGGTAGTAGTTGTGCTACTACGTATCTCCGTTCATATTTGGCTCACTGCTCGCGACTCTGTATTCAAATTTCGTAATTGGGACAGGAGGACTATAATATCGCCTCCCGTCCTCCAGTCTAATTGTATTAAATGTCTCTCTTCTTATAAATGAGATGCTTATTCGCAATTAGTTGCCTAAGGAGGAGAAAGACAATGAGTGATACTTTAGTTATTCGTGTTTTTACTAATGCAAGAAAATGTAAGCAAGTGATTCGTTTGATTTTCTTCAATACATACATTATATTTATGAGCTATATTAAGAGCTGTTGAAATATCCCAAACTGTTTTCAATCTAAGAAACCTGGATTGTTAAGTGAAAACTGTTCTTAATCAATCCTAAGGCAATATGATCTTATATGGTCTTATATGATACAATAAAATTGATATGAAGAATTCACTTTCCGTTAATATACCCTATTAAATAACTTAAGCTAACTAGTCGACAGCTTTATATGATATAGTTGCAGTTAGGTGATATGATAGACAAGATCTAATTGATTCAAAACAATATAGTTTTGCCCTCTCTGCCTTAACTAGATCTAATGGATTAAAATATTGGGTTTGTCCTATCTATCCTCGAAGGATCCCCTATGTAGCATTGTAAGCTTTGAAGGTAATCCTCTGTAAACGCGTACGTATATACATATAAGAGGATAACGAGGACTATCTCCATGTATCATATTACTCTATGTAGTAACAATGTATTCATCTAGACTGATTATTACTCTGTGCGTCTTCACGGAATTCCCGAAGCGTAATGGTTAATTTCTATTGTACCGTGGCACACACAACAGATGATTATCTAGCGGAGGATGCAATCACGCATATTTGTTACCCCGTCTGCATTTTTGAATGCGAATAAAGGAAGATTCCTGGAGTATGCGTCGAAAAACACCAGCTACTGAGTAATTAATTACTTATATGGTATAATGAGAAGAAAGGATAGAAATGACGTTGTCAAGAGCTTATTTGTTAAGTTATATATTTCGAATATATTAAATAAATATACATGACGCAAAAGAATGCATGATGTATGTGAGTTTGGGAAATAAAAACTGCATCTATGGAGTTGTATTAATGATGCAAGGATGCAAGAAAAAAATTGACGACCGCTACTTAAGAGTTGACGCGAATTTTATGCATCTATTGTCTATCCTCGGATGCGCGTAGTTTATTTTTTATTTCTCTAACGAAAATTTTTCATTAAGGGGCTAATCAATCATATTGAGTAGCCGCAGTATCAACAACATTCATTGTAGCACACCATGTACCACACACAATTAAAGCTAAGGAATTTATCCTTGACCGAAAGGATAACATTACAAAGTAATTTTCCCGGAATCAAAACCTTCTACACTAATCGAGAAGTAGTAGTAAAACTCGTTAAAAGTCTATTTACCATAACAAACGAGGTACGTAATTAACATACATATGTCATATTCATGTAGCCAAAGTTTTGTTTACGTCTACTGGAAACAAACGGAAGACTACTGATGGAATCAATGGCAAGTAAGCACCAGTTATTATCATTTGTAATCGTAAATAGACTAGAGATCCTTCGATCCACAACTGTTAAATTTGTATAAATGACAAGCAATATCTAAGCAAGATTTTCTATTCTGTGTGTCACGAAACTCTGTTAATTCTATCAGAATACCTATCAGAGATAAGAGGAAGGACGTCTGCAGTACAAGGTCAATTTTTGGGCCCTTACCGTTTGTTATATACGCAAGTACACATGTGACCTTCCATTATTTTTTTTGGAAATGGTAAAATATGTTTGTACGCAGATGACAGATCGTTAGAAAGAGTAGGAATAATTATAACGAAATGGTTAAACAGAAAAGCAGTCAAGGTCGAAACAATACACTCTGGAATTATAGCATTAAGAACTAAATCTAGGGGAGCTAATACATATATTACAGATCTAAGAATGGGTGGAAGGAACAGAGAAAATAAGATAAATGAGTCTTATGAACAAATACACATGGGTAAGTACCAACACCAACCCAAGAGGTGAGTCTTCACTACAATTTATTACGGCACACAATTTAGACATAGTAAATATAACCAATAAGCCGAGCACCACCGGGGATATAGAGGAGGGCTCAGATCATGCCAGACTTAACAGGATATTATCTAAAGAACCTGAGAGCTCAATATATACTCGGAAAACAGAGTGCCAAATCACAAATTCATCACTGCCAGACTGCAACAATGCAGAACTGGCTCCTCTAGGCCAGTGATTCCCAAAGTGAGCGCTACCGCCCCCTGATGGGCGCTGCAGCGATCCAGTAGGGCGGTTATAGCCGCAGATGCATTTGGGGGCGATGAATAACCATAAGGCGACGGTAAAACGGTGAACGGTGACGTTGCCTCGATTCCCGCATACTCCCTCACTTGCATTGAGGTATGTGCAATCGCGCACTGCTACTGTTCATGTGGTGCCACTGAATTGCCGTTCCGAAACACGTGGACACTGCCAGCATTGCTCCGGGCAACTGGCACTCGTGCGCGATTGGTCGATCGCAAGGCCAAAAGCCAGGAACGGCAACGGTATTACTGGCCACTGCCAGTACTACCAGCAAATTTTGGAGCACGCTATGAATCAGGTGATTTCCCGTAAGTATTACAGGAAAATTACGGCGTAATATAGCTCTAAGTTCGATTGTCCATTCAGATTTTAATCAACGATTTCATGATATTTTGAAAATAAACATTGATTCGATTTTGGATCCGTTTTCAAGTGTTTCACTGAAGAATTTCCACAGTTACTAGAAGAACTGATGGAAGTAACTACAAAATGATGAATTGAAATTTAAATTCAAAAGCGGCTACCAACAATTCTGGCTGCAAAAGAAGTTCCCTACGGCTTATCCTGAAATATGAACTGTAATTCAAAAGTTCCTAATAGCATTTCCTTCATCATATTTAGCAGAACGTGGGTTCAGTACGGTAACCAATTTATTAACAAAAAAAAAAGCAAACCGATTGGAAATAGTCAAACGCGGTGATTTAAGATTACTGCTGACGAAAATAGAGCCGAGGATTACTAAATTGGTAGTAGCATACCAGGTTCATCCTACACATTAAGATGATTTCGAATGTTTTAACTTTTTTGTATTACCTTTCTATTCTAAGTTCTATAAATAGTTTCATAATTTCAAACATGAATGTTTCTAAATTACACCTTTCTTTACTATAGTTTACGAACAAGGTAGAAACATTAATACATATATCTTTAATTGCTATTAAAATTTTAAAAAAACTTAATTTCCAGGAGACCTTGAATAAAAAAAATTTCTGAAATATGTACAGGAACCACTGCTCTAGGCACCTACAAAGTTTCTGGGTGTTACTTTTGAGGACTATCTGAACGAACATTGTAACAAATTAACGAAATCCCTCGCTTCCGATGTCTACGATCTCAAGCCACGTTGGAATTTCTTATAACGTTATGCTACGCATAGCTCTATTCAAGATTGCAATACTGAACACCGATGTGCGGTCCGCCTGCAGCTGCTCACAGGGTATTTTTATTTCAAAAGGCTATTGTTAGACCCACGGCGGAAGCCAACCATACAGAGACCAGTATGTATATAAAAATAAGGACTCTTTTGCTACAAATCCACACTATCCCGAGCACTTCACCAGGAACAAGGATAATTCATATATTGCTGGTTTTATTCTTATGGTCACAAGTCCACAAGTTTCGGTTTGAAGAGAATGGGTATTAATGTCTTCAATCATTTGCCAGTTGACATTAAGCAAAGGGACACCATTAGAAGTTTTAAGAATAGTCTCAAGAAATTTCTGCTGTCCCACTATTTTTACACAGTAGAAGAGTGTTTTAGTTTTCTAAAAACAATATAACAATGGTTGCTGTTCCTTGAATACTTTAAGTTATTTTATTTTAAGTTTAAGTTGATTTTACGTTACATATTTGCTGACCTTTTTTGTGTAAGTTCATCAATTATACGGTTTACACTTATGGCTTTTAACGATATATATCATTATTATTATTATTATCCTACCACAGATTGATTTTCTCGCAAAAATCCATAATTAATTACGGAGCAAGGTTGTGCAACTCTATACCTACTCAAATAGAATGTCTGCCACATTCAAGGAGCAGAATGAAAAATTACTAATTGAAAGAGTTGTCATGCAACAAAGGAATCCCTGGTCGTCTAGTTAAACCGCTAGATAAATATTTTGCTTGTCATTTTTCTACATACATGGAATCACACATTGTGCATTTATAATACCAACCCCCCGAAACAAATTCTCATAAACATGCTTCAGAGTAAATTTTAGTAAACATTCATTGCTTAACTAGTCTCATTTCCGTATTATTTTGATTTTTCGCGTCTTTTTTCATTGCGATCCAATAGAAACCGATTGCAGTTAATTGAAACACGTAAAGAGCGATTCATAATTGCACGAGTATGTTTAAACAAAAAACAAACAAGGTGTACTTCCCATTTAATTGGCAATCTCGTGTCGATTAATCAATTCAATTTGTCAACCATTCAAAGCGTACCCTCCACATTTTGTTTGCGGAGAAAAAGTGACTGACGAAAGCAGAAACACGTGAAAATGCGAGAATGAAAAGTAATATGCAAAATTAATAAATGAGTGTGTACCTGCGATAATAATTGCCAATAACACATGTATATGATCGAAATTACTCAATTTTTGTTATTTACAGAATTGAGGCTGGCTTTTCGTCAATATGTTAATAAATTTGCAAATTGGTTTCTGGATATACTTTCATATAGAATTACTATTTTAGCTATCGTATAACAAAAAAACTCGCTGATGGTGACGTCATAAAATTGTCACAAACGCGAATATACAACCCAGTACAGATTTGCAATTGTATTGAATTAAAAATGACGCTACTGACTCTTTTGTAGGGAAAATGATTAAAGATATTAGGTACAACACCTTCTGATTTGCTTAATAACCTGTATACAGTAATGGCAGAAGAAATAAGACAGTTAATAAATAAAGACGTTGATGTTTATTCCTAAAATCCAAATTTAGAAATGGAACAGTTAGTCAAATCTGCAAATCATTTTAGAGATAAAGATAGGAAATCTAAAGATTTAAGATGAACACCGCTTTGGAAGATCAGTTTATGTGTACACTCCGGAAAATATTTATTCTGTACATGATGTGATTTTAGAGGATCGACGAATTAGGCTCAATCATACATCAGAAGCAGTGCAAATTTCCCATGAATTTGTGTTAGATATCATCCGTTACGACTTTGATATGAGAAAGCTTCAGCTTTTCGGGACAAAGATGGGATTATTCTGAGAAATTACATTAACAGGATAAAGTTATGACGGAAGCATATTACACTGGTTGTAAGTTGCTAACTATATTACGTTAGAAAATTGTCGAAAAACGCTACAGAAAACTTGCCAGAGCTGTGCCCTTTTTGCAAGACACCACTCACTCTCACAAGTCGTTGATTGCACTGCGACAAATCGATGAAATTGGTTGAGCATGCGACCTATTTTCCATATTTAACACCGTCAGACTATTTTTGTTCCCAAAACTCAAAAAAAGAACATTTCTATAGTAGAAGATTTTTGAAAAATGACGGAGCGATATCTGCCGTGAGAAGTGGTTTCTAGACCAAAACAAATATATTTTTGAAAGAGCTTAGATTTACTTTATGAACAATGTGCTGAATTGGTATGTCTTAAAAAAGATTGTCAATTGAATAAATAAGGTTTGATATTGAAATATTTTGGTTGTTGTTGGCATTAACGGCAATTCCCTATCACACAGCCAAATTACCTAAACGCTTAGACGATCCTTTCAATCGTCGAATGCGGAGGAATAGGACGATCCACGTACTCTAGGGCAAATAGATCGACCGTGCTTTGGTAGGAATTTCCAGCAAAATACCATGTTATGATTTGTACCTTCTCTGCAGTTGTATAAACTAACATAGTGTATTCGAAATCGACGATTACTTGTTAGACTATTGCGTGCGCATAGACAGATACAAAATGATTTAGATAGGCGTGCTGCATGCTACGACGTTGCGCGCGATGAGGCCAGCCGATTGGGATTAATGCAGGTATGCCAGATCGCACAGGGTAAAATATATCTTGCACCTCGGTGAGAGCTGAGCATACGTGTATAGACTTGTCGTAGGAACTGCAGTACGTCACTCACTTAAGTGCTCTTGTAGATATATATTGCTGTGTTTCAAAATGCCAATAATATAATTTATTAATGAATTTTGAATAATAATGATAATTACAAACTTCAGTTGTATGTACATGTCAAGTTGACACGTGCCCGGCATTTTCTGAAAAATTAATAATTGGCAATTGTTAGATTAGTATTTTAATGATTTATTCAAAAATTGTAATACATCTAAAATTTATATCAAGAGACCTAAAGATATGTTTGAAAATATAATTTTTTGAAACGTTACTTTACCATTAATACGCACATATAATTTAACGAATGAAATAATATCAAATACCTTATAATAAAGAACTTGTGTGTGTGTGTGTAAATGTGTTCCACCCGCGTCTATCTTGTCTGCGACCTCGTCCCTCCTTTTTCTCTTTCCAATACTTATTTCACCTTGCTTCTTCTTCTCACACTCTCTTCTTACTATTTCTCTTTATTTCTACTCACGAACTTAACTTTCTCTGACTTTCGTAATTTTTAAAATATTTCAATCTTTCAATTTTAGTTTTAATTTTTCCCCGTTACTCTCGCAACCATCCAAAATTCCTGTCATCGTCACCATGGCAAACCATTATTACTGTACTATACTGCGATTTAATTGCATTGTCGAATGGTACATTCACTATACGGTGTATGGCCATCTTG
>JARFOC010081138.1:0-14732 GCA_031763485.1 Osmoderma eremita
AAAAGTACAGAATTATAAATAATATTTCAAGTAATAAATAACTAAACAAGCCAACCGAGTTATTACTTGAAACAGTAGTACATATATTTTATGCTGTGAAGCATTTTGTTGCAGAATAATTCAATAATAACTGTTTTAGCTTACGTTTGACTCACGTCAAATAAATCCCAATTTGACATTTATAAATTTTACAATCCATAGCCGCCCAGACGTTGGATAATATAAATCGGAATCTTTTACCGCAATCTAAATGAAATCAACTCGCGTTATTATGTTAATTTACCCTCGCTATACGTGTATATGTAGATATATAATTAATTAAACAAGAACGCTGGGGATGCCCTAACAAATGAGCCTTACCGGGAAATTGACGATCCCTTTTTGCAAGCAAACTAAACAGTCAAAGTGGGCGCCGCATATTATGCAGCAACAAACGAAAGCTCCAACACACGAAGATAGTTTTAGGCGCAGGCGCAGCGGGCGCGGATACACTTTAAAAGCTGCCCGTCGGAAGAGGAGAAGTTAAACTTGCTCACTTGGTGCCACATAGCTGACATCGCGTGCTGCTCAAAATCCCTACCACTACAACATTAAGAAATCGTCAATTTTTCCGATTTTTCTTCAGAGCGATTATTTAAAGAACCAAAGATATAATGGTGAGTTTTTCATTAGTTTTTTTTTTATTTGTTACTATTTATACTTTCATCATCTGCACTTTTTTTCAAAAAAAATTTTTTTTTTGTATTATTTAACAGAGATGTTTGGGAAATTAAGCATTTGTTCACATTATTGAGAATAGATCAAATCAATTTTAGGCCAATTGATACAATGGAAGCACCAATTTTTCCCTTTGAAATGTATTTTGTACGTTGAGACATGTCGTATACATATTTACTGCAAAAATTGGACCAATCCTTGGGTTTTACTTAAACTATTTGAAGGAAATGTCTATTTAAAAATATTAAAACAAAAACACTAAGAGAATATGTTGGGTAAAGATTTTATAAAATGTAAATCCGAAATAAAAATATTTTGATTGATTTAGGGAAAGTTTACTGTGAAAAATGTATGTAAAATCGATTTCATCAACTTTGAATTTTGTTAATCTCAATATATCTTTTCGTGATCCTTCAGTAGTTATAACAATCGTGTGGGCACTACTCATATATAATAATTACAGACAATCAGACAATCAGAAATTATTGAATGTCATGAAATTGTGTGGTTAAATTTTATATTCTTACGGTGGTAAAACGTAAAAACACTAGAATATAATTACAAATACAATTCTCAAAATCTGACTGCAGATGTATTAGTGAGACATCCTCTGTTTTTACATTTACATCGATATTTTGAAAAAGTTGCGGCCTACAAAACACTTTAAAAAACTTCATGTTTTGGAATTTCTCAATTATACTTTTATGACAGTATTTTGACGTTTCTTGAACTCGTTTTATTTTTATTGAATTTCGCGGAAAATATTCAACATGTAATAAATAGAAACCATTATTATCAAACGACTTTCTTGCAATCTCGATAGTGTAAACGGCTTGTTATATTCGGAGTTTATGAAGTCTGTTTTGCGAGTGAATATTTGTACTTGACAGTAATTCTTTTTCTTACGCCTTACATGCATACAAATATGCGAAGATGTAATGAGTAATAAAAGATAAAAGATGAATATTACAAGAATTACATCATCAAAGTTATCTTTGGATTTTTCTTTATCATTTTAATAGTTACCGGATAATCGATATGATGTTGACAAATTATTTATATCGTAAATTTATCCTTAGATAGAAATATTATTTTAGTGAAAATATATGCTATATTTATATATAACTTTACAATTATTTATTTTTATTTCTGCCCGGCATCTCTTTCGATAAACAGTACTTGATGTATAGATAGTAATTTTAGTTCCTTTAAACTAAGGGATTTCCGTATGACTCACAGCCCTTGTGTCGCGTATGTAATCAATTCAAAGTTGGAGTCCTTTTGTTGCTAGAACATCTGTTCCTTCGAATCCGTTACCGTTTAGCTACGAACACGCAAATCTTCCACGTTGGAACGGCGATAAACGAAAATGTATCTTAAAACACTTTACTCACAATGATTGTTCTAAAACCGTTCCATTCGTAGACGGTTATTTCAGTAATACCACACCAACAGCGAAGTAGTTGGAGTATTTGAGCTGTAGACGTTAACAAAGACACGGGCCACTACCAAGGCATTGTTTTAATTGTGTGCTGAAATGCGTTTTTCTTTCGCGTCCATAAATATTGACTGATGCGAGCTTCCAGTCAGTCAATGAACCAAAACTATACACACATTTCTCGCATCGTAATTAACACGGAACGCTAC
The DNA here is from genome assembly GCA_031763485.1 of Osmoderma eremita. Taxonomy (NCBI): domain Eukaryota; kingdom Metazoa; phylum Arthropoda; class Insecta; order Coleoptera; family Scarabaeidae; genus Osmoderma; species Osmoderma eremita. The sequence goes on from JARFOC010081138.1 coordinate 2,365, forward strand.
TGTAATTAGTGATCTTACACGATATTAATTTTATAAAAATTGCTTTTAGTGGGTGTATTAAACATTCTAGAATCCAATTGGTTTAAATTATTTGTTATAAAATACAAAATTAAAATAGTAAAAATACTAAATAAAATCCTAAAGAAAATAATTAGAAATTAAAGTGAATGAAATGTCATCTTCTTTAATATAATTGCTTAATTGTAGTTGCATTTTTTAAGGTTAAAATAAATATAGGTAACGGAGCAATAAAAAAGATACATTGGAATGGTCGTTATAGTGCTTTTCAGTATTTCTTGTTGCATTATGTTGGTATACTACAGCGAGGTCGCGAAGTATGGAATATAATTCATAAAATCGAATCATCTTCTATCTTTCATTTAAATGCATTTTGTTATGTTTTAAAAATTGAAAATAGATGTAAGATTAATAAAAATAAAGGACACATTATTCAATACCCGCTTTAAATTAATTTATATTTGACACTTTACAAATTGTTTCATTTCTAACGACAGCGATTTCTACGCACCATGACCAACCTATCTATCTGTTAGTTTTTTTTTTTCTCAAAATCATTTCCCAATTCAATTTACTTCTTTTATTAAATAGCTAACAGAACACCCTATCAAACAGAAGAAAAAAAACGTATAGGTTGCTAGGTAAAAAAATGTCGATGCCATCATAGATTCAACAAACATTATCCAGCAAGGTACAATCTATAGTGCGTTCAAGTTTTGAAGGAAGTATTGCTCTTATGCAGATCATACCCCTTCCAAATCTATTTACGCAATTAATTTTCCATATGTTGTCGCTCTGAACACAGTAGTAAATATTATGTCGTAAACTCATAAATGTCAAGCTGCGAATTTATCGTGGAAAGATTTGTATTTATAGGTTATGTTCAGTTATGTCCTTATATAAATGTTGATGGAATACTGTGTTATACCACAGGCATACTTAATTGTACAGAAAACACAAGGAAATAGCAAAATACAAAACACAAATAAATTATTTTACTCCCTATTATTGCTGTATTTATTTACAGAGAACATATATGTTATAAATGTACAAATGTAAATACACACGTATGCTTGCAACAAATTAAAGGTCATTTCTATAATAAGTTGGTCAAAATAAGTGGTATCGGAAAACCATGAATTGTAAGAGTATACTTTTTACAAAGAAAGTTGTATTCAGCACCCGGAACAAAGCCTTTTTCGTTGCAAACATGAATTAAAGCATATCGTTGGCCACGACCCTTTGGTGCTGTTAAACCAATACTTAAATCCTGAACGAAAGCTTGTCTAGATGTACTCACTGTGCTGTCAATCCATGCTTTTTGTAACATTTATAATTATACTACTAATAACTTTATAAATGATATATATTGATTTTGGTAAAATACAATGATGTATTTATTACAAGGATGCAACTAAGAGTATTCTTCATAGATAACCCCTTCTTGATTGTCACTTGTCATGATGATGTGTGTCGGCAGATGGCGTCGCAGGTATCAACTTGCAGATATATGTTACACTTTTGTATAAAACAATATCCAGTATTCACCCACGATTTATCAGTAAAAATAATGTTTCTCCTATCACTACGATTTTTTTTTAATAACACGTAAATAATCAGCACGCCATCTTATAATATCATCACAGTCCATCAATTTTTTCCCAATTTTTTCAAAATTGGGTAAATCTACTTCACTATTTACTGTAGCTAATACCATGGGTGTCGTAGATAGAAAAAAGCTGTAAACTTTACATCGGACAGTGTTTGAATCTGTTCGTCATATACTTGTAAACGAGAATTCTTTTAAATACCTTTACCTTTTCCTGGTTATAACCATTGTTGGTTGTTGGTTTTCATTTTATTTACGACTGGAATATACTATTCTTTTGCCACAACCAAGCGCTTTACTAGCTTCCTCCACTGCCTCGGAAACGTTCATATTTTTACCAAAATATGTAAAGCAATTCAAAATCATTTGCTTTTCTTTTAGCAAATAGATTTCTCCCTTTTGCCTTCGCTTGTAAGCTTCCATATTCAAATTTTATAAATTCATCATTTTTGTGTTATATGTAATTACATACATAGTTGTTTTAACTATATTTACAATAAGCAACTGGGGAGAATACAAGTGACACAAAAGGATAAACCGAAATTGAGAGATAACAGAAACAGTGTATAATACCAAGAGCCACCAAATAATATATTGCAACAATCCCCTTATAGAAAAGAACAGCCTTATACAAATACGTATAAAATAAAAAAGGATATGTATGGTCCATAAGAGCAATACTAATATCACAGAGCAGCGAAACTCAGAATATTTAGATACTGCGACCATACCTGCATTCAATAATCTTATGCACCAAAAATTAAATCGAAGTGCCTTATGCTTAATAATTCAATTAATTCAAAATTTCCCCCAAACTATGTGTAGTTGTAAATAATGCAAAATCGATGTTATAATTATTTCTATAATCTAAGTTCTTGTATGTTGAATGTTCGTAGCGATTCTAACCTAACCTTACTTGTCAATTATATTATACTGGCGTATACTTAACGATTTTGACCGACGTGGGCATGATTTGATTAGCCTAGTCAGCTGATTAGTCAAACCGTCTATTTAACTATTTTGCTAACTTCGACCGTTTACTTAACGCACCCATAGATAAGGTAAGTTGTCAACCCACATTGACATTTGTCAATTTGACGTTTTGTTTGGTATTGATAGTTTTCGTATTTTTTTAACCTTAACCTATCTATATATCTGTCAAACCATATGATATGCTTTGTAATGAGTGGCAACCATGTCATGAAAAAACGGGATGTCAAAAGACGGTTGTTTAATTGCGAGAGCTACATATTATATAAACACCAATATAACCCTAAAAATAAAAATAGCTTTCCGACATAATTTTTGCTTACGTCAATATTTCCGCGTGTGTCATTTTATTGCCAACTCGAACAAAATATCAATAACACCAACCACCGAATTTATAGAAACTACAAATTCGACTAACGTTATAGTAACTACCTATTACGAAGTGCATTTCGTATTCAAGTTACTTGCGCAATTAATTGAGTGCGACATAAGTGCTACTTTTTTCGCATCAATCGGCGAGATGGGAAAATAGCAGATTGCCTCCTTAAAACAGACGCTTAATTGACACAAATTGTGTCGCCTTGCAATATTCTCCGTACGATAAGTTCGTCGCTCTATATAAGGTCATAATCTCGCACCGTAACTACGTATAGAAAGAAAGTTGGCGGGTTTAAAAAGGCGAATTTACTTGCCGGATAAGTGAGCGCGGTTATAGCGTCATCTCTTCAAAATAAACCCGATATTCAATTGATTTAGTTGCAATTAACGAAGCGGGAAAAACACTAACGAGTTGCGTATGCAAATATGCTAGCAAGAAGATCGCGAGATAATGGCTTGGAGTTTCTTATGAAACTCCTCGCCGATAAATTATAATTATGTGTGTTACGAGAAGAGAATTTCTTTTGCGGTTTAATTTCAGTCTTATCTCCTATTCGTTTCTGGAAAGGTTTTTCTTCGAAAGGATTTTTGATGTAAAATACAGGCTGGAACCATTTGAAATAATTGAAAAAATAATATATTTTAGTTTTGACCCGCCCTATATTCAGTGTTGACAATTTTGAAAAAAATGTCACTACTATAAAACTGGCCGAATATCAATAATCTATACATGTAAAAAAAAAATTCAGACTGTGTCGTTTGCCGTATACAAGACGTTGAACCTCTGAAACACGCTGTATAATTCAATGTAATTGTACATTGGAAGTGCGAGGCATCAGCTTAATCTAAATCAGAAATAATATACGGAGTGTTCTATTTAAGTAGTCGTATATTTGGTTCACCCAGGTGATATGAAACAACCTGTATATATGAAAATAATTTTAAAATCTTAAGTTTGAGACCGCCTACAATTTTCGTAAATAACTTTTTTTGATATCTTATATGATAGCGGATATATCGAGCTTTGCCAAACTAATGCGTCACCCTATATGTAATAGTTAGTGGAATTCAAGATTAAAATGGAATTTCTGTAGACACCTGATGTTCAGTATTACAACAAATACGAAATATGTAAATTCGTACGAAAGACAAATAAAAATTTTAATTTGGTAATACTGGAAAATTATCTAACCTTTTTAATTGCTATCTTCAGTACGGTGTTACTACCAACTGATATAAAAGTTACTATATCAATATTTATTAATCAATGATAATACATCGTTGCAATGTCAATCATTATCAAAAAGAAAAAGCAACTTTGTAAGAAGCTCATTAACATACGATTTTAATATCTTAAGCCCGTTTGACACGATGCTGGATACTTGATACTTTACTAAAAAGACGAGCTAGTGGACTTCATAGATTTGATCCTATTTTTCTATTCAACTTGTCTACTAGAAACGCATGCGTGAAACGTACTGCCAGCCCAAATTAAAAGCTGCAAGTGTTCTTTGTTATCAATATTCGGTAAGTATTCCTTCTTAATTGTTGTATATTCATTATATTCACACGTTCTAGCTCCATTATTTACTTGAATAAAGAAACAAAAACACTGAAATCTGTAAATACGTATGATTACTACACCATTTTCTGGTAATGACACATACAACAAAAACATAACCTAAACCCAAAAGATACAAGAACGTAGTTGGCAGTGATATGTTGATAAAGTTAAATGCAATGTATTAATTGGAAACTACAACTTCATTTCACTCTTCAAGTATAGTAACAAGTCTAATAGTTTCTAGAATGAAGAAATAGATGACAGCTAGTATCGTGTCAAACAGGCTTTAGCTTTTATATCAGATATGATTTCGATCGCTAGATACCCAAAAGCGCGTTTCGCATTCAAATTAAATCTTATACTAACGTCCGGAGTGTATAAAGTACATGATAACATATCGCAGCTTATACTTAGACGATTGTCTGGTTACTAGACGATGAGTAACGCATAATCGCCGGTGTCAAATTGAATGTGGTTCGTTGAATTCCAATGTTCCGTATTCTATCTAGCGTGTCTACATAAATAATAAGCAACGTATGCCCGCACGTAACTTGGTAACCGCATGTTAAGGACGTAAAATCCTTAATTACACAGCTATTCAATATTGGCAAAACTATTTTTAAGTCTTTCAAATCCTTAAATCGCAATATGAATTACAGAGGTTTAATGAAGTAAATAATAAACATTTAACTTTAAAAGGGAGTTAACTATTAGTTGAATCGCCCAACAGATGCCGTAAGCAACACCGCCGTGAAGTCCGAGTCACACCACCATACATGTGTCACATTAGAATGAATGTCGATAAAGTAGTATTTGACATTACCCCTATAAATGATTTGACATGAACAACAAATTAAACAACATTAAATTTGAATTTCTCTTTGTAAATAAAATAATTGTAGTATTATAAATATACTGTTTTTATTTTTTGTTATTATTTTCGAAAATATGTATAACACTTTACCAAAACGCAAAAGAAATATGACAAATGCAAGGAGATTTGACAGATTGCCTTATTGAAAGCAAGCCGCCGTGAAGCCGTCTGATTGATGATGACATGATATAAATATGACGCATTCATATTACACAATTGCCATATACTGCATCTGTTGGGCGATTCAACTATAGGAAAAGATTCGTTGACTTGCTTCTGAAACCAATTATTAAAAACAAGAAAGAAAAGAAACATTAATGACTCAAACAAACCATTAAGTAAGTAGGTTTATAGTGTTTTAGAGGTAATTACACTTGCGAGTTAACCTTGAGATTTGTAATTAGACACATCGTGTACAACAGAATACATTATACGTTTATGTAAATAATCCAAGTAAGCTTTTTTAATAGACATTTAACATTTCTATGATATGACAGGTTTAAGGAAATCGGAAGAGTTACTAAATACTAAATGACACAACGACCCACGCAGCTCTACATCTTCACATATATCTAAATTACACATCCTTGGATATACGGCACGTGACTTGACGTAAATCACGTTCATTTACCGCCGCAAAATCGATATAACAGTACCTTTCATCAATCTCTTTTTTTTTCTCCTTTTTTGCGTCCTTTAATAACCGGATACCGTTTCGACTGACGTTGACAATCAGGCTGGCCAATCTCCGTATTACCGTTATAAGCGGAACGAGATGTTTGTTCAGGTCGGTTTGGAATTAAAAAAAAAAAACGGACAAAATGAAACTACCAAAAACTCTACGAACAGATTAATAAATAATCGTTTCCGGGTGTATTTTGATTGAATTTTTCGGTGATCTAGTGAATTGCGATTATAATACGATTATAATTGCTTCGAAAATAGCTAGGAGAATGGGAGATTGAGGCGACGTTTGAATTTAGTTTTGAAAGCAGATTTGAAATCTGGATTAGTAGGAACGCGTTCTAGTTTTATACAATTTATGGAATTGTAGTTTAAATAAATTTAAAATGTTAATTTCTATTATTGTCCAATTTTAAAAACGGTTATTGAAGATTTAAAATTAAGAGTAGTAGAAAAGGATAATATACTCCCCAGTCGCAATATTCGGTAAGAAAAAATATCAATTTCCCTTTTGGAATTGATATATATTATCGTGTATCAAACTGACAAATAGGTACTGACGTAACAATACGGCACCAACTACAAAGACGAAATGTTCTAGCTTAGAGATTCTTTTGTTACTACAACCAGATGTCGCTAAGCAACCGCGCAAACTACAAATTCAAAAATGGCCGTATTTAGAAATCAATGCAAAGGAAAATAAAAAAATAAATTTTGAACATTACCACAATAAGAATTACATGAAAATACATACAATTTAGTTAAAATACCTTAATTGCCCCAATAATGTATGTGTGTTTCGTACCAGCCTCTTTTTGGCTTATTTTTTCAATCTCATGATATTTCCTGGCTAAAAAAATCGGTTTCCCTTAGTTCAGGTAATATCTTGAATATTTTCGGATAATGATATAATCAATTTTTTGGTTATTGACCATTTTTTATCTAATAATTCACCTCTCTTAAAATGCTTATATTGCCGTTTTATAGAAAAAGAGTTATCTACTTTACCGACTGTGTAAATTCATTTGATTTTTTCCCGCGTAAATATCCATATGAAATAACGGTTCCTAAATTTTGAATATCTAACACATGCAAAACAACGGATAACCGTTAATATAGATTTGGTAACATTACGAAATAAGATTTTCTTCAAACCCAGCCCCAGCCGCTTAATATCGTTAATAAATCCGACCTATTTTCCGTATTTAACAATTTTCTTTTCTTTATCCGAACTTTTATTGGATTTTCGGAACTCATTTCCAACATCTTTTAAACTCTAAACGCTTTCTTATTGCTCCATAATCTCCGAGTTATTTCATCGCTATGGTTCTCGCAACGAAACAGCAGACTTTTGACGGCGATAATGTTAAAATCATACCAACACAACTTCACATTCAGTAATGTCAAATGTAGTGACATTTCGTCCGGGTGGATTTCTTCAATTAGAGCGTTGCCAATTGCATAGAAAAGGTGTCAACGCACTTACTTGACATCTGTCATTTTGACGTTCTATTTAGTGTTGATACTTTTCATATTATGTTAACCACAACCTATCTCTATATCTGTCAAACCGTATGCAATGCAACCATATCTTAAAACGACGAAATGTCAAAAGTCGCCTGTTTAATTGTGAGAACTATAAATATGAACTAGTTGATAACTAATCTAGGCATTTTTTTGATACCAACTCCAGACAGTTGTGATTGATCACTGTGTAGTTACGTAAATATATCGAAATCGTAAAATCTCGGTTGAATAACCCCTTTTGGTAAGCACATGCACTACAAGCATTTACATAAAAATTCCATAAAACATCACCCCTACCTCCGATAGGTCAACGGAATCCCAGATCATGTCACTGATACCAAATCTATTTCCGAAATCCATTAACAATCTCTACCAGTTAAAGAAGATGTTAAAATTTGCGTATATCAAATCCTTAAGAGCTGCACTACCTACCTTCATTGCTGGCTAGATAATCTGAGACATTTCTTCCTGTACGCACCAAAATAACCATAATGGTCACCTCACACGAAACGACTATATATATATATATATATATATTAACATCCAACAGTAGTAAAGTATCGAGGTCAACAAACTCAGAATTTTTTCCATAATTTAACACGTAAACCCTCGTAGATATGTCTGTGAGCGATTACCTCCAGAATAGAATCAACCGGTACAGGAATATCAAACTTGTGGATGGATATTATGTATCTGATATGTAATAAAGAAGTTTTGACAGATGATAAGAAAGCCCCAGATGGTACGAATGGGATCCATTTATCAGGTTGATGTGGCAATAATATATTGAAAATATGCGTGTCTGATTATATATAGAAGGTTCCCTAAATACCTCTGGGGTATGCAATTTCCATATGAAAAGGGATACGTTCTGAAACTTTATGGCAACAGAAACAAATGATATTTGTAAAATCAAACACGTCTGTTCTCGGTTAAATTCTATATTCAACAATATTCCTTACAGTTAACCAATTGTGTATGTGACTCATTGTGTTTCTTTTATAAAATGCAGATAGAATTTGGGTTCCAACCGATACATGTTTTGCTTAATGTATATTTGATTGAGGATAATATACTGAGTGGTCTCATTGTGATATGACCCTTCATCAACTACTCATCATTACAATTAACATATTTGAGAACGCGTATCAAATATTAATACAAAAAATAAAGGTGCTTTTAAAAATGTTTTATGAAAACAAAATTAGACGTTCCAAACATAAAAAGTATATTTATTAGGATAACTAGATACAAGTATATAATGTAATACCCTGGAATCTAGAATAAAATTATAACCATTTTCCATTTTCCCGCCGCATTGAAGAATATATCAAAAATTTTAAAAAAACCTATCCAAATTTTGAATGGTTATATCACCTCTTGATCCAAAGAATAGCTTCTCTGATTTGTGTCTCTAATTTTTTCAAATAGCGTGAGTTAATACAGCTGTTTTTGAGCTTGAAAGTTTCGCTTCAACGTCTGCTTTTGTGACTGATACGCATTCGTCAATATGAAGCAAAGAATGATGTTTTTTTGCTACAATATCTGCACAGAAATTTTGATTTGCAAGATTTAATCTTATGTGCCCTTTCCAGGCAGTTAAAACACAAGTGTGTCACCTTTACACAAGAAAAGGACAGAATATATTCTTTTCTCGAGTGGTTTAGAGCCCTGCTTAACTTAAACTGCATCTCGAACTACGAATTCTAACTCATAGGTGGCTCCTAGATCGACTTTGAGAGGACCGTTGATTTTAGTTTTGGATAATTTCTACAGATGTCTTACTGCCGCTTTGTATCCACTTTTAGGGCGAAAGTATCCCATAAGGACGAGCTTACTATATATATACCAGGGTAGTACGTATTTATTTAAAATTATAAATAAGAAAAAGCAAAACTCTTTTTGGCAGAGAACGGGGCTAAACATTAGTAGATATATGGAATGTATTCAAACATTTTATTGTATCATTTGTGATTATTGGTTGTTTATTCGACTACGTTTGCATTTGACAGTTGGATTTTTTTGACGTTTTAAATTGTACCCTTAAAAAACTAAATTGCACTATAATCTATTTTAAAAATCCGAGGAGTGAGATTGAACGTGTGTAGCTTGTTGGCGAATTTACGAACGCAGCCATAAATGAGGTTATGTAGAGCTCATTTTAATAGAGAATGGTACACGACGTCACATGCGCAATGTACGAATATTGGTAGGGGGTGCATCGTTGCTAAGTAACGAACACTGGCGCCCGGTAATAATCAACGTGTCATGTCATACTTCGCGCAGGTTTTGATGACGTGATGTACCCTTCTCTATTGAAACGTACTCTACAACATAATTTACGATGTCGTTGTGGAAAATGTTTGACAGCCGAAACAGCTGTTAAGCAAATATGGCGGCGTCTTATTACATTATTGTGATGCGGGATCGAGGATATCAAATTTAATCGGGCCACATCACACGATTGATAAGTTTAATCGGTTTGCGTATTTCAGAGGGAATGCATCTCTGTCCACATCGGCCAAGCTGGCGTCCAAATCGGCAACGCTTGCTGGGAATTGTATTGCCTTGAGCATGGAATCCAACCGGACGGACAAATGCCTTCAGATAAGACTGTCGGAGGTGCAGACGATTCTTTCAACACCTTCTTCAGCGAGACCGGCGCCGGGAAACACGTACCCAGGGCGGTATTCGTAGACTTGGAACCGACAGTCGTAGGTGAGCTAGTATTCCTGCAGTATATCATGCGTTAGACCGCAAAACAAACTTTTTCTATACGTTACTTACGTTGTAATCAACAAATTTCCAGTAATTCAATCGCTATAAGAATATACGACTGTTTAATATTACGTAAGTGACCATAAAATTATAGTTTGAGTTCTGATACGTTTTTTATGGCTTGTATTACGTATCGAGTGCAGTTATATTGTTCGTTAGATGCTTGGTAGCAGCGGGAAGCGAAGTATAATTACGTTTTGCAATTCATTTTCTTATTTTTCTTGCCGTATATATATAAATTTGATCTTAATAACATCGATTGTGTTGCATATTTACGCAAAGTCATTCTGCCGTTATTAGAAGGTTTTAGTTGACGCGAATTCCTTTTTAGATCTTATAATTGCTTAGGGATTTTACGGTTGTTAGAAGAAGAAAAGAATGAAAATCATCATCTGCCCATTGTTAATATTAGAGACTTTTCAACTTCAAATTTCCAAACGCTTTTGTAATAGAAACTTCCAACTTTGCCAGTTTATACTTTAGAAAACCTTTTAAACTTTGGTTTTTATATACTGGAACTTCTTCCGATCATTAATAACTTGTACGCACTTTTTTCAAAATATTGAGCGTATTTTAATGTTTGTACGTGACGTCACATCTCCTCTGACCGTAGGTATAGCTGCAAGTACAATTTAATACTTAAGTTTACATTACAATGGTAAACTTATGCATTAAATTTTATGATGATAAATAATAGATATTAATACAAGAATATTATTTATAATATTCGAGGACGTTGCTAATTCAACATCGTCCGAGAAGGTCTAAATCGCTAATGTTCGATTATATTCAAAGCTTTATCGTATCATCAAACATGGCGATATCACAATAATCAACCATTCTGTTTGTCAAAATAGCACTATTCATTCTGAGTTTGACGTAACGGTTACCCTTTATTGCTTCCACCAGTATGACTTGACATGATGATGACAGCCAGCCGTACGTCAAATGTGACAGCGACATATATACATAACTAAAATCATTGTTGGACGCTCCAATATATTTGTATCTAGCATTATATTATCAGTTGGTAACTATAGTCAATTTGCCTTTAGGGCTTATGGGAATATCGCACAGCGCTGCCATATCTCTGTGGGGTGAATACGTGAATAAAATATGGCCACAAAACAAAATATAATACACTTATGGGGCTTGCATTCATGCTGCAATGTTTAAACAATTAATTGAAGTCATTATTGAATCATTGAATCAGATTTTGTTATAATAATTTTCAAAAATACATAGGATAGCGGTATAGCTGACAATCAGATGTCACTGTTATTCACACATGACCTACTGTTAACTGTCAACATACATATAGTTCTGGGAACTAAACAACCGGCTTTTGACATTACATCGTTTCATAACATGGTCGCATATCATATTACTTGACAGATATATAGATACGTTACGGTTATTCAAATATATTTGAAATAATCAACACTAAATACAACGTCAAACGACAAATGTCAGGTAAGTGCGTTGACAACTTACCTACGTAACTGGCAACGCTCTAATTTTAGAAATTCTATACTATATGGCTAACTATACCTGCAAAATTTCACGCGATTCGGCTGTCCAGAACTGTCAGAAAAGGAATTAAAGTTGAGCGACAATCTAGGAAATTTGAAGTACAATCGAGGATTTTTGGAGAGGCGTAGAGACCGAACCAGAAGGCATAGGACCTATACTGACGAAATGTCACTAGATTTGACATTACTATCTGTTTGTTGAAAACGAAGCTGTCTTCATATGATCTTAACATTATCCATGTCAAAAGTCAGCTGTTTCGTTGCGAGGACTATATGTAATATGCCGAAAATATACCGGTTATTCAATATTGAACCATTGGATCCTAAGAAATAGAATAATTATCGAAGTATAGAACATAATACGATGAAAATAATCAGATAAACACAACGAATAATGACATGAGAAACATCGAG
>JARFOC010081159.1:0-14729 GCA_031763485.1 Osmoderma eremita
CTTAGTTGCCGAAATGCGTATTCAGAGTTCTTTACTCAACAAGGTGGTAAGGGGTATTTTTTAACTTAAATAAACTTAATAGAAAAAATATCTATTAGGTATTTGTTTTTCTGCTGTTATTGATTGCTTTTAAAATTGTTATATAATTATAATTTGATTTGTTCAATGGGAGTGTTAGCGTGTGCGTAGTTAAGGGTTAAAAATTCTGTAAAAAACGCAATTAAGTAAAAATAATTAATGTACCTACCTATATAATTTCTAATGCTACCTAAACAACTAAAAGTTTTTCTAAATTATTAATAATCAAATTGTGTCTTCTACTATTTAATCAAAATTGCATATATCATTTATATTTAAAACAGTACCCAATTTATTTTTAATATTTACGGTTCCCTCACAGCCTTCTACGTTACTTTTCAAACATTTACTTAAACTGTTATTAAAGAAAGCTTTCTGCTTTCAAGTTTAGTAAATGTATCAGAAATACAAATAAAATTAGATTTAATAAAGAAAATTGTATCTTAAGTTTTTATTTTCATAAATAGGAAATGCACATCATTGTACTTTTTTAATATCGTCGGCTTAATTTGTATAAGTATCACATAAGTCCGCAAAGCAAATTTTACTGAAATCGCAATCGAGCATGTCATTTGAGAAAATATTTAAAAAAAGCAAAAGCTCCGTAACGTGAACCTTCGATATCACGAATTCCTCGATCTTATGATCCCCTCCCCCATTTTTTCCCCGCAGTTATTCGATAACATAATGAAGACTATCAAATCATCAGTGAACTACGAATAATAAGACATCGTGAAGGTATTATATAATATCTGTGAGTGAGCTGAACACAGGATGTGACGTATATGATAGTTTAAGAATCAAGAAAGTTTATGAGAAGGCTGCAGTATCGGATCTCACAAACAAAAACAGACCAAGTTAACTTCTCATTTTCTTTGAAAATATTTGTTTATATATAAACACATTGCATCGGATTACTCCTCCCGCACAATATATTGAGTAATTCGGGACACTTGTTTCGGCAGTACGTAGAATCCCATCGTTAAACGCATAACCGAATGAACGTTAATATAACTATAATAAAATTTAAAAAAGACATGCACTACTTTCTCCCATCCCCTTTTTCCATTTAGCCACACCTAACATATTTACAACCGTTCACACACCCTTGAACGCAAAATTCCTTGAAAGACCACCCCAAGCGTTCTTAAGTGTGTGCTGTTACGATAATAAATCCATCAAACTGGTGGAACCGACTGGTCCTTCTTCTCGATTAAGAAGGATTTAATGTATATCGATTCATACGCATCCAGCTCGAAGTTACCGATTTCATCAGCTTTAAATTATCTACATATCTCACATATGACATACGTGCTAATGGGACAGATAAACTGTTCAAATTAAAATATATATTTCTTCTGCACTCCCATTAGTGTGAACACCCTAATTTGAACATGCTTGGGATTTTTGGATTCACGTTATTGAGCTTCTACGTGGTCCTGTTAAAAATATAAAAATAATTTTTATTTCAATTGTGAAAAGTCCAGGATTTATTAAAATAGTGTTCCTTAATTTAAATTTAGGACCTATGTGTATTACCAAGATTGTGTTTATTTTTTCGAGTTATGCGCTTTACACCTAATCATCATATGTAGTACTTTAGCTTTGACCATTTCTGTAGTTCCTCCAGTGTTGTGTTGTCTGCATTAGCATATTCTCAGTTTCCTATCATATGGAGATCAAATGGACTCTTAGGTTTCCATGGAGATTCAGTACTGGAACTTCATGAATAATGTCTTCCGATTTTGGTATGCTCTCAAAGCATTGTCATGTAATTCAACCTCATAATATGTCGATGTACATATATGTAGTTGTAAAATCAAAGAAGATTTTGGCTAAAAAAGAACCTCACATACTACACTAACTACCTAATGGAATAGCGGACTTGAGTGAATTTCGACTTTCGGGCCTAAGTTAAATTCTTGAGAATATCTGCATCAAATTGAATTTTTGAATACAGATACGATCCTCGTTTAAAGGATGGCGACACTAATTCTATTTCGCCCAAAAGCGAACTTATGTGATTTGTAAATTAGATCATATACAACAATTTCTAACCAATTTTGCTAAAATATTCAATATGCAAAAGAATAAATTCCACTGCTAATAACAATTACAATAGTGAAAAATAAAAACAACAAACCACAACTTCCACCAACATAGGTATATAGTTATGCTGTTAATTAGTTAATACACAAAATCATCATAATTTTCGGATTTCAGGATCTTCAGGTTAGTGCTTATTGAGATTGGGCCACCAGAATATTCGAAGTCTTTTTTAACCAATTCGCTATAGCATAATCAAAAATGTAAACAAAGATAATCAATTTGTTTTTGAAAATATGCAATTCGTTTAGAAATTACACGCCGTCAATAATTTCGGCAAAAATTTTTGGCCCAACATGCCTGAGCAGACAGGTCAAACAGGCCGTTAGCTTTCCCCCATTTCGACGTTTTGTTTTGGTAAACTTTTATTTGGTAAAGTAATGCCCTTCGAATGAAAAGTCGAACTTATGGATATTTTATGTGTTACAAATTGAGAACTTCATTTCCCTGAAACAGTCTACCACTCCGATGTCGGCTGGACATGTGCATTATTTAACATTCGCCGAGGGATGGCCTATGCGCCAGCCAAGGGGAAAAATTACGTCGTATAAAATTTTTACCTCGGTCGATTCTATTCTCCGTGGTAGACTTGTCTCTCATTTTGACGAAGGCCATATCTAGATCCGTTCTTCTATTTGTTGATATATTTATTCGCAAATACGTTCGTATGCTTTGTAAAGGTGTTGTTGACGGTTCATGTAAGAAAATAAGAAATATTTTAAAACAGACAAAGTCTAAAACCTTATAGTAGTTCAAGAAGAAAATTAATTTATGCATGTAGCACAATATTAATATGAAGCTGTTTTGCGCCATCTACAGGATTTGAAGAAATTAATTTTGTGACGCGGTAAATTCCTAATAATTATTTTTAAGTATTTAATATTTGCTCCAACTGACTGATAAGCTATAAATTTACCGTCCAGCACATATGCATAATGGTATATTGAACACTTTTACTATGCGCATGCTCTTGTTGTTTGTATCCTAATGCAGAGACTTAACATTGCGGCTTTGAGGCCTATTGTATCATTCTACACACAGAACATTAATTAAAGAGAAACGCAACCTCTGTAAATTTCGTTGGAAACACGTATGTCATTACAGCGCCCTCCGATCTTCCTACGTCCAAACCTGGAAGTACGACTGAATCGTCCTTACGAAATACAGCGCGACATTTAAAAGTTAGATATGTTTCGATTTTTCTTAAACTCATCAGTGTTATACGCCTACTAATACCGAGTCGTATTTAATAATGCCGTGACTACATTTTTAATTCGACTTTTAATCATTTCTGAGAATAAAATTTATCGCCAACAGTCAGAATATTCACAGTAAAAGATTATAATAAATTATAATCAATAATTTAGTTACAAGCTTAAACATTAGACAGAAATATTGAGCAATATGTTTAATTATCGGAAATCACAGACATATCTAAAAAAACGTACGAACTCATTAATAAAAATTAATTCTAAAAACCGCATAAGAAACATGTAAGTAATTATAAACATAACAAAAATTTTAATTCTGTTAAAACTGACGATGACACCTTTTCATTTTGTGTTGATGACAGAGATGGGGTTGATGAAATTATTGTCCAAAGAAAGTGTAGCAGAAATGCAATAATCATGATCAACTAGTTGAAAACAAGTATTCAAAGATGAATTTTTACTACCTGGTTCTAAAGAAAATAAATTACCTGGTTCATTTTCGGAAGTGTATGATAATCCTACATTACTAACTTTCCAAGAGGGTGCACGAGGGATAGCATCACGATTAAAATACTTCTTTGGAGAATGAATTATAATAAGAACTACGAAAGTGTCTAGAACATATCCTAGGCAGATAAATCCGTGGTGCTTTGTAAATTTACAATAAAAAAGGCAGATGTACAAAACAATTGTAATTTTAATATAAAATAGATGACCATATACTTAAACATTCTAAAATAAATATAATGCATATCACTTCTTGCAATTCTCTTTATCAATAAAATAAAAGAAACCAACGTACGTAAACGTGTTTATTCATTTTTTTAGTGAATTCATAAGTTTATTTCTACAAATTTGTAAAATTAACTTTATTAACACAATGTCATAAACATTTCTAAATATATGTCGCCTATATAAATAATTTTGTACGATATATTTTATTATGTGTAATGATTTCCAACAAAGAGAAATCCCTAATATATTTCAAGGTACTTGTGTGGTGCTCTTTTAGTGCAAAATAAAATAAATTCTAAGACAACAAAGTCCTGACCTAATCTAAAACTACCTACCACCACGTCGTCAAAAAGTGTTTGTTTGAATTGTTCTTACACAAGTTGATACGTTACCGTTTATAACGCAAAATTTATGATTTGGGTGCTGGAGGAAAAAATTGTTGATTAATTACATTTATTTAGAATATTCTCTTACAAATAAATAATGCTTCAACTTTGACAAATTGCGCTTTACAACATAAATCTTTAGTAGGTTTTTGATGAGAAAAAATTGCTGATGACACATGCTTATGAAAAAAATCACTTAACCATCATTCACAGAAAAATTGAAATGTATTTACGAAGTATAAGATGTGGGAGTGTTGTTACACAATTATAACAAGAAAAATAAATATAACACCATTTACTTTGCCACAATTCGTAGAACCTTAAAATTTGAAACACTTGAGGAAATGCAGACATCCTATAAAAAAAGTGGTTTAAAAAAAACACACAATATCATACGTTCTGAATTTATTATAGGTTTTACAGCTTTTCTTTCAATATAATTCTGATTTATTTCAGGCAGTCAAATCCATCTACTAGGGAATACCACCACTTTTCAAGAATTGAGATGTATAGACTTGTCCGACAACGACATCTATTATCCAGTAGGGATACTTGAAGCGTTCTCATCGTTGAAACACCTAACTTGCCTACAATTGGAGGGTAATACTTGTTGTGTTAGTAACTAAATAGAAAACTTCCTGGAAACAATGTAGAATTCTATTTGCCATAGGTTAATATGTAATCTTTACCAAAACAAAATAGCTTAGTTACGAAGCCAAGTAAGAGGTGCCACAATTTTATTTTGAATATTTATTTAAAAAATTATTTCGCAAAAAGATATTTAATTTTAATTATCTTCTATTCTCTATTCTAGTAACATTTCACATTTTAATTTATATAGGTTTGTGAGTCGTATAAAGGCGTAATATTTAAGTATTTACCAAATCTGATTTTCCTGGATAATACTCAAGTAATGGAGATAGATAAGGAAATATCAGACGATCCAGAATCAGGACTAACTATGGGAGCCCTTGTATTTACGTGCCATAGAATTATGGGATTACCACCGCCCCCAAAAGAAGTAAGCTGTCCACTGATACAACAAAAACTTTTTCCTCTGATATTTCCCCCATCAACTTAGAAAGGCCTCCTTCAAACTATTCACGTTGAGGTAGTATTACCTCTTTTAGAAGAGGTTACCATAGAGCCAGAAATTATAGAAGAAGAACCGATAGAAGACGAACACATAGGTAAAAACGGAAAGAAAAAGGGTAAAAATCAAAAAAGCAAATCAAAGGAATCAAAAAAATCAAAAAACTCTAAAAAGTCGAAAGGCAGTTCTAAGAGCGGTAAGAAGGCAACACCCTACTCGGCACCAGATGAGTATTCCGACGAAATTAAGAAAAGAATAAAAGATACATCATTTAAAACGGAGCGTGTGTCGTGGTCGAAGGTGATACAGTTCCCAGAAGATGCCATCGTTATTGAACACCCTGAAAATGACCTAAAAGCAATTCGCGATACCTTTCGTAGTTCGGTAAACGTTCGAGTTGTTTACTTAAAAGTAATGAAACAGTAACTAGTATTTCTTAATTTGCTAAATTATACTTTTAACTAAAATAGATTGAGCCGCCCACAAAACAGAAAAAAGGTAAAGACAAAAAAGCGAAAAAAGTAAAAGAGAAAAAGGATAAAAAGGGAAAAAAAGACAAACAGGACAAGAAAAAAAGCAAAACAGAAAGCGGAACTGAGGCGACGACTGAAATTTCTGAGACCACGGAAGCGGTGAAGGAACCAACAGAAACGATACTGAAGAAAGTTACCTTAGCAAATTTCTATTGCGATCTCTACGATGTAAACTGGAGTGACAAAACCATAGATTTCTACTGGGCAGATCATCCAAAAGCGAACCCTACAGCCATTCCTGTTGAAGGAAGCTTACGGGTAATTTTTTACACGTGCCAAGCCATCTTTTCCTTTTAGCAAGGTGATATTTCAGAGTATATATTATGCAGGAGATAAAGGAACCCAAACATCTACTACCAGTGGAGATATAAACCAGAAAAAGGTACCATTGCCAAATATATTTACTTGCCAGGTTGGATTTGGTTTGAGACGTAGATGAAAATAATTTTGGAAATAAATAAAATAAGTTGCTTTAATTAAAACTCCAGGAATATTATTTGAATAATATTCGCAGCTTATTCTTTCATGTAATATGTTTTTTGTTATTATTTCTTTTCTGTTAATATACTTTTATGAATGCGTTTGGGGTTTATTTATTTAAAATTTCATTTAATCCTAAACATCCTCGAGTATCAAACTTCAGATCTGGATTGACTTTAGAATTTACTTGTATGGGACTGCAATTGTATCCAATAAAGTTCAACATCAAAGAACTTCGTAGTAGCAACAATATCATTCATGGCGTTAAGAATAAGATTTGAATTTATAATAAAATAGTTTCAGTTTCATTATTTTAATATTTGCCTTTATTTATTTTAAAGGTTATTCCTTATAACCTATTATTATATTGAATGTATGTATGCAGGCTGTTCGATCTTGAACAGACTCAAGACTCAACGTCAACTTTTGATCGAGGGGGGTTAACTTTTGGGCAACAAATTATTAGAAATTAGTTTTCTAAGGTATCCAAGATGCAACAGAGAAACGCGGAAGTAAAAAAGAAATACAATATATAAATCAAAACTTTTTTATATAAAATTTGTGAGACACCAATTTTTTTATTAAAGAGATATTTTGGGGGAACAAATGATCATATCTTGAAGCACTAGTCGCAGCGGTGGCAACCCCAAAATTTTTAAGTTGTATTGGTGGTTGAGTGTTGCCTCATTTACAGTTGTTTTTAAATCGATTGCATAGTTTTCGAGAAATGAGCTGTACTCTTGTAAAATTAGCTTTGAAAACTAATTTCTGCGATCGATTTAAAAAAAAAATTATACGCTGGTATTGAAAATTACATAAGCTATTAAATGAGACATCGTTCCACCACTGATGTAATTTAAAAATTTTGGCGTAGGCAGCCCAGCGGCTATGGGGTTGAAGATATGAATATCATTCTTTTTCCAAAAGTTGGATCCTTCGATTAAAAATTTCTAGGGTACAATATAGACGTTTCTATATTGTACCCTAGACGTTTAGAAAGTTAACTTTTTGTAAACTAAAACTGTAGATTTTGAAAAACGTGCACATCGCCCAATTGCAAATTACATAATCAATGGAGAAGAATTCAGGACTTGGTAGACAATGGCATCCCTCGTGCTATCAAAACATTACCGAATTAATGAATAAATTGTAGGGGGTGTAATCCTCGATATATTGTATGTATTAGCAAATTACATAAGCTTTTAAAAGACCTCTTCTGCAATTGAAAAGTTTTGTGGTGGACATCCCTACGGCTAGAAAGTTGAAGATCATTTGTTGTAGAGCTCAGCTATTTTGTAAAAAAAAGTCTTGTTTCTTATACTCAGGCTGTTTCGTTTTTTTCGCGGACATTCTATATATTACTGTAATGAGCAGCAAAGTGTTGGGGTTCCACTCTATCTTTCTCAGATTGTCTGGACTTTCGCAACTAAAAAAACTTTGAGTATCACTGACCCAAACAGCATACGAAATACAACATAATCCGTCAACATTCCTTATGCCCTATTTGACATCTTCATTTTTAAGTATGTACCTAACAATAGCTTACACTATCGTGCAGTAAAATGAAAACGCTCTGGTAACCGGAAGAACGCGGTATAATTTGAGGTATACCATTATTGAAAAAACAAACCTATCACGAAAAAACTGCGGCCTAGTCTATCATGGAAGTATATTACGTTTTATTTTTACCGGGACGGTGTATCGATAACACACACTACCCTTTCCCACGACAATATCGACAATACACCATCACGTATTTAGTTTTCTCAGATATTAGCGTCAATAATGCCCTTTCTACATATTCATCAGACGCGAAACTTGCTTTGCAAACTTTATTTAACACGTGCGAAACCACACGTGAATTATGGTTACAATTCAACATGCAGAATTATAATTGATAGCACGTGAAAGACATTCAGTGTGACTTTGCAAGTTGTAAGAAAATCCGTGTTTACTATAATAAACCGTTTGCGACTCTAAATATACTTGGCACACTACAAATTAGATGCTACTGCACTATCTGTTTAATTTATTGTATTCGATGTCATGGTTGCAAATGTTAATTACCTCGTAAATTCTGCACTACCAGCCAGTAACGTTTTTCAGTAAAATGTGCCTGTTTTGTAACGCCTTCTCATTTACGTCGGCGCTTAGCAACACGCAAAATAATTTATAGCAAAACATCTGCTTTTAAAATGAATATCGTAACGATTAAGGGAAATAAAATATTCGAATGTTTGAAATTTAGCCGTTTGAATACCGTGTGCAGATTATATTTGGAGAGTTTATTCTTTAGTATACCTATACATGGACGTGTGTGGTGTATTTATACAATTTGAAATGTCAATGGTCCACATATCACAAGATCAAGTATCAAAAACCTGCTTCTATGCATATTTATTATGTTACAGTATATAATATAAAACGCAAAGTTTTAAGTTACAACTAACGTTATTTGGTGAGGCAAATATTATATAGTGGAACAAAATGTGCGATCATATACGCACTTGTGTAAATAAATATATTTATATATAAATATATAATAAATATAATATATAATAATAAATATATTAATACATTTATTAACCAAAAGTGGTAACGAAGAAGAGTTGATAGCCATTATGGTATTAAAATTGTTAAAAGACTTACAGATTCTATATAGTGGTATCTCAACAAAATATTAGTTTTGGGTGTTTAAAAAAAGATAAAAACCATCTCAAGGAACACTATGTTGTGTGAACGGTTAAATGATTCAGCCACGAAAAGGATTTAGTTCAAAATGGTACTAAAAACTTAAATTCTAAAGTTATATACCAGTTTCTGAGTTACAGAAACTTTATTTTTCGCAATTAATAAAATTTGGGTAAGAAACGACTAAAAATTAAAGGTAAAACCTTTTCTGAAATTATCGTAAATATAAAATAAATTAAAAATAATTCACCTAAAGAACCATAAAATTGTCGTCAGCAAAAAGTAAATGAATGATGTTAACGACTAGTTATTGATTAGTCGTTAATATCATTCAGCGAATAAAACTAATTCACCACACTAATTCGCCCAATCAACAAGAATTTTGGTAAACAACACAATGGTTAAAAGTGCCCGATCGGACTGTGCCCACCAAGGTCACTTTTTCCAACTTTGACCATTCTGTGGTGTTATCGACCAAACAACTTTTTTCCGGGTTGGTAGTAATGATTACATGGAGGATTCACCCAAGCCGAGGTATTTGATAAGCTAGGAACATGCTTAGACGTTGTCTACCCTCTTTACAAAAAGATAGGATCCAAGTGTAGTAACATGTGTGATATACGAGTACAGAGGAACTGCCCCAGTTTATTATGTTCTTACGTTCGAAACGAGAACTTAAGAAAATGAAAAATACAAATTATGTTAGATAACATACCCTAAAATGTAAAAATAAGCAATAGTGCGTCGAATATCTGTTATGTTCATAATCTTATATATAATGTTAATAATGACATTCTCTTTTAATCTCATTTAATTAACATCTCTTAAAAATTCAAGAAACAAATAAATATATAAGTATTATTAAATATATTTTTTTAAATGCACTATCTCAACAAAAGAAACTTAGGTCACGAAAAGTAATGGAGTAATGATAGCAAGCGATATGTCCTAATACTCTTGAGTTACAGACTAATAATTTATTTTCCACTCAAAATTCACATAATCAGAAGATTCTAAAATCAATAGCATCATCTTTATATACATTGTATATGAATATTCTTTTTTATATAGTCGAATATCAATGACATTTAAAACAAGCCAAGTTAAACTCGCTTTGATTTAAGAAAACGAGTATGCAAATTCATTCCCCAAAAGTTATATAAGAACGTTACTGTCATACACACTCTTAGTGTCTCCTCAATACCAAAATAACTTCAAAATGAATTTAAAGGTGAAAAGCATGCGCATTTTTATATGTAAATTTTTAATGTATGCCTTGTGTTGCAGTGCCTGTTTGTAGTTTTCCTAGTCATTTTTGTAGTAGAGTCTGCTGATGTCGATGCTCCAGGAACACACAGTGTTGCTGGTTCTAATGCGAACGCTAGCCCATATTCGTATGCTTCCGGTAGCGTAGCAGTACCTAGCAAATTGCCCGGAGGGTAAGAATCACGTCACATACACCCACAACACGAGTGAATTTAGTAACTTGCGGATATAATCAAGATATCCAAATTATATTTCAATAAGATTCAATATTTATATTTCTTATGTTACAGATTGTCTGCGCCATTACCACCCGCTAGATGATCAAGACTCTTTTTGTTAGTGATAATTTATGTGTATACAACCAACTTCGCGCCATTACCTTGTAATTGTTATGAATTAATTTGTTGTTGTCATGTAAATATTTAATTTAATAAATGAAACTTTGGAGCTTTTTCGCAAATGTTTTTAAGAAATATGTAGTACAGATACGTTGCATATATAAGATAGCTAAAACTATCATTTCGTCAAAAGAAGAGTTAGCGATGCAACAAACTCTGTTATAATTGTTATACTTTAAAAAAAAAAATAAAAAAATCCTGAAAAATGTAAATCATTTTCACTCTTTCATCACTTCCGGTTGACCGGAAGTCGCCATTAACTTTCTTATTTCAAACTGAATGTTATAATTTTCATTGCAAATTCTGATTCTAAACATTATTCTAAATATAAAATGTTAAGGTTTCCCTATACCTAAATGTAACCGATTTTGAGATATCTTCAAATTTATGTAAAAAGTTGTTTTGGTAGCCTTTCATTTGAAAAGTTGATTTCACGACACTCTTAAATTTCAGGATTCAAGTTGCTCATCGTTTGAAAGTATAACTCTCAGGCTTTCAAATCATATCTTAATTATGCCTGAAAAATTTTCAGTTTGGTCGCAATATAATGTCGAAGCTCATTATATTTGATACACAGATTCAAATTCTGCAGCGATTACTATTAGGTTTCTCTATACCTAACTTAACCTTAAAGATTTATAAAGATCTGGATGGAGTCCCAGCTGGCAGTACTAAAGAAGTGATAGCTCTATGTTCTAATCCCTAATGCTCAAGACAATTTTGTTCAAACTGTCTACCATTCAGTCGATGACCAGTTCTATCCCGCGATAGAATACTTTGTGTAGTTGTCTTATTTGAAGAGGATTTAAATTCCGAAATCTGTTCCTAACACGATTTTCCAGATCCTGTCTATTATATATTGGTTCAAAATAAATATAGTAGATAACGCTACTATCGGCGTCAGTACAACACTGCGAAAGTCTAACTCCATTAAATAATGGCGGGTAATTTGAAGGTAAAATGTTAGTTCTATTATAACCTTTGTCTATTTCTTTGAAGGTAACACTAAATTGTAATACAAATATTTTAGTGAAAAGCTTAAGATATACGTTTATTTCAGTTTATTTTATGAAACAATTTCATTTCAGATATATTATTTATAATAAATTACGTATTTAAACATACTTCTTCAATTATATCCTCTACGATGCTATCCATCAGCTCATATATCTTACTTTTTTCGACAATGCTGTGTTTAATGCAATTTGTCAATCCTTCAATAGTTACGAGTTAGAGTCCTTCAATTAATAATTCTTTTCCCTCTGGTAATTTAAAAGTTTTGTTATTTACAGCTACATACACCTTTAACTTCTTTAAGATTTTCCGCAACGTTGCCCGTTTTAGTTCTGGCAAGGTGTCATTTGTATTAATGATCTACAAAATTATGATAAAATATTTTGTTACAAAATCAATATTACATTTGCATTTAATATTTTAGTGAATGTTGGCAATTCCTTCCTAAAGAAAAACCAATGTACATGTCTGCGAATTGCAGACTTTTAATCTTCTTCCAAAGCTACGTAAGTTGTTGTTCGATAGCGTTTTTTTTTTGGAAGCAAGTTCCTGCAGACTCCATTTCTTTTACAATGCTCCATACGGTTGCTTCACCGAGTTGCTTGGAGGATATTTGATAGCTGCCGCTTTAGAATTACATTGTTTCCGCTGTATATAAAAATTATTAGCCATTTGTCTTTGCGCGCTACTGTTGCGTCTTCCTTGAGAATTTTTTGACAGACCCATGAGTTGGTCACCAGCTTGCCCAACAGCCCCTTTCTCAGCCATATCAGAGATAATCCTGGAACAGTACTTAATAAATATAATTGTATTAATAAAATTGAAAAAAAATACCTGCTATCCTAAATATGGTATTAAGCGCGGTCTGACAAGAACTACTTCTAATGCAACATGCTAAACAAATAATATAACGAGACACACTAAATACACACAGAAAAGCAACGAAGAAATTTGACAACTGACATTACAAAAACCTAGCCGTCAGTAATATTTCATTTTATCCAACATAAATTTCGTATGCACAGACAGCTTATTTCGTCATGTGTAATATAGCCTTAAGTATTAGCCAATAGCAAACGTCCAAAATATATCTTTCCCTACGCGATTTTCTGAAGTGAATAATGTACCTATAGTGGCAGGTCTTCAAAAAAGATTATCACGACAGTTCTTAAAATTTCTAGAAACCGATTATACTATTATACAATTCTAATAATACATATTTTGTTTATAACGAAAATCTAAATTCCAATCGTTATATTTTAAACGTCAAAATTGTAACTACACGGAAAGATACGTGCACAGAGATAATTTCTCGGAGGAATTTACCTCCTGCGCTAGAGGAAAAGGGAGTTAAATCTAATTACAAAATTTTGTAATTTCCTCCGTTTGTAGATAAGGATCAAGATTTTACGGAGTTCATAAAACGGTGGAAACATTTAACTACGTCTAAGTGGTAACTTGCATTTCTTCTACTCCTTGAGATGTAATTTATTAAGGAATTGAAATAACTTTTCCTGGAATTTCCACCTAGCCGGTGTTAAATTTATTGTGCGCTCTGTATATTTTAACATTTCTTTTTTGCTACGTTGGCGACTAACGGAGGGGGGGCAAAATAGATGCATGCACAATGTTTTGTGCTTGTTATTTGTGGTTATGCTATATTATATGCACGTTTGCAGACACGTAGACGCACCCGAGAGAGCAATACTTCTTTTGGTAAGTAAAAAACATTATAATTTCACACTATACTAAAGAAAAATTCAATGAGAAGTGACAAGAATGATTAAGAAAGTGGAATAGCTACCACTGGAAATAATAAAATATAACCCCAAAAGGGTCTGAGAAAGGAATCAGAAGAAAGTATCCAGACAAAAGTTTGTACATTTAGACAGCATTACAAGAGCACTAAAAAGACATGTTTAGAAAAATCCCTAGACATTACTGAAGAAACAGAACAAGAAAAATATAATTTTTAAAAATATCTAAACAGACAACTTCCATTTTGATTGAAAAACAGAGCAACTTCTATTCACTATATTTCATTCACATTGATAACATGGGGAAGGAGAGGATTGGGCAATATTTTCGGTTTATGATTGCTTGACATTGAAGGCAAGTTTACTATGGGGAAAGTTAATACATTGGCATACTAAACTATGTTGGATAAAATAAAGTATTACTAGAATTCTCAAATGTCAGTGTTATTTACGAACTTCGTTTTGTAGGTTGGTTTCCTTGCTTGTGTTCTTTTTAATATTATAAATCTTAAAACAGTTAAACAGTTAAAAGCAGTTCCTCTTAGAGCTAAACAGGCTATAGTTACAATCATAACAGGTAATCCTTTATCATAAATTTTCATGATAATTTGTAATGATACATTACAGTGCTAATTTGTTTGAAGGTGTGCACACTATCTCTTCGAAAAATCCACAAGGGGATTAGCATGATCCATATATTAAAATTATAACAGGAAATGGTCGTACAATATTATGATTGTCGGTACATCATTACAACTTAAATTCAATTGAACTTGTTTGAGCCCAAGTTAAGCATCATTTGCACGAGGTAAAAACAAATATTGTCTTAAAGATAAAATGAAGCAATTAATTATAACAGCGAATACTGATTCAAAATGGAGTTCATTATACGACTCAGATTTCCACACAGAGAAAAAAAAGTTCTTGAATCAAACAAATACATATCTTTGAAATTATTTTTTTGACTGAACAATAATTTAT
>JARFOC010081179.1:0-14728 GCA_031763485.1 Osmoderma eremita
GCGCATGTAACGAAATTCATTGAAAATTGAATCAGCGTCCTAGCAACATCGGTAATCCGTATTATTGCTTTCTTGAGATTCCGGGAATTCTTGCAGATTTACGCCTATAAATATGATTCTTAAGCAGATTAATAAATATTATTTTTAAAACCCGTTGCATATTATTATTTGCACGGATATTTCTTGATACAACAAAGTGCAATACACCTCAAATTTAGGGTGATAAACAAGAACTCGTTCATAGATAAGACATGAACATGATATGAATCATTCTCACATTTATTATAATGCAACAATTGTTGTACACAGATGACGATGCACTGTCAGTTTTTAGGCGTTCGCAGAGAAAAATATCAAATCAATTTCAAACAACAATCCTATTTTAAATCATGAAAAATCCAGGGTAGTTCCAAATTAAGTGCTGATTTGCACTGCGAACAAAGCTAGTATCATCTTAGTGACGAGACTCGAATTCACGTATAATAACCTTGTTATGTTCTGATGTGCTTTCTTTTGACAGAATGTTTCTTAAATACTCATATACTTTACATAGGTACATCTGTTTCCGTCGTAGTTCTGGATCTTTCCTCTACTTTTAAAAATTCAATTTCTGTCAAATTCATACTTGAACCCTATTTCTTGTATTCCTCACTTCAGGATACGTTACCAACCTGAGTTTTGTGATCTCGTGATGCCAATTACTTTCATATTTGCTTGCAATATATCGTAAAAGCGGAAATAAAGAGAGAAAACAATGTATAGAAGAAGATGACAAAGAATACACTACGAGCTCCTAGCATTTAATACCTGCCTAATAACCTTTAATTATTTTAAATTGAAGATTAGAGTGGCTAATGGTACTATTATACGTATACAAGTCGTAAACGCAGCTTTGATGATTAATTGAACTTTAAGTAACGTGTGCTACACCAGTATCGGCTGCGTCAGATTACGAAGGAAGATCATTCTTCTTTACTAGTTCCTTTTTTTTTGGTGGGAACACGTCGTCCGCATTTGCAAACGCGAAACAACCATCCAACGAATTATCGTCACAAGAGAAAAGGAAGAAGCACACGACAGTTTATCAAGCACTCGCCGAACTGATGTACGGCACACATACATATGCATGCGTAAGGTTGTAAATTATAATGACTTCTAATGAATTACGCCGTCGAGGTCTTGAACTTGCGCGCTGACTGCACTTATAAAATAATTACTTCTTATCGCCATTAGTTCTGTATGTCGCTGTATATCGTATCTATACTTGTTGGTTTCTTTCTATAGATCGTCTCAACGTCCGTATGCAGTGTGGGATATAATAGCAACTTGTATCTCCTACTATCCTTAGTTGCTGTCATTAGCGCTATCTTCACTTCCGATTGCTATGTTGCAACTTATTTACATATGTCGGCAAAGTACCTATCTATCTGTCTATTACCGTCAACTGCTGTCAATCCTTACCGTCGTAGTTTTAAAACATTTTGGGTTAAATTCCACGTTAATTTGTTTATATATAGTTGTGCAAATCGTTCTATTCAGAACGATTCCATCTTTTTCGAGTGTGCACAGGGTAATTTGGGTATTTTACTTGAGTTTTAGAAATTTTTATAACCTATACATTTAATTACAGTTGTCACTGCATTAATGGTGCCTGTAGAGAGAAAACGGCGTAAGGGAGAAAAATTTAGCCTGAAGGGGAAGTGTATGATTGCAAATGTTTTAAATTATTCTAATAAAACTATGAATGTGAGTGCTGCCGTTCAAGAAGCAAGTAAAGCTTAGGGTTGCTTGGAGCGTACAATATATATTATAAAACAGGAGCAACAAACTGGCTCATTATCAAGTCCAAAAAATTCCAAGAATAGGAAAGGCATACAACTAAATGACCGATTACAAACATATGATGAGAACAATAGATCATTGGCTACATCCACCTCATCACTGGATATTAATATAGATATATCGTCGGTGTAGAAGCTTACATATACATCCGATAAGAAAAGAACTATGTCCTCAATGTGTAAACTAAATAGTACAGGCCTCGATACGGATCCTTGAGGTACGCCCATTATCACTAGCAGTGCATGAGATCCAAAGGTATCGATTCTCACAAACTGAATTCGGTCATATAAATATGAAGCGAATCAACTTGCAGCCGTGTCTCTAATTCCGTACGTTAATTTATCTAAAAGCTTGTCGTTACTGGACGCAATCAAAAACCATTTGAAGGTTTGCTCGGTTTTCCTCATCTCGATCCCATTCAAAACACTACAGCAAAAATCCACTAAAGCTGTAGTAGTAGATTTTTCTTTTCTGAAACGGTGCTGGGAAAAAATTAAAATGCTGTGTTTATTCGAGAAGTCATTCACTCTTTCTAATACTTGCAATACTCTATAATGTTTGAAATACGTGATGTCAGAGCCATATTGAGTATATAATTGCTGCAGGACTCAAGTTTCAGACACTAGTGATTAGATACTATTGTTATTATTAAACCAATATTGTATTACATATTTTATTATGTTAGGGTAAATAATAACGGTGGAAATGAAACGGTCAAATAACTAATTATCATTCATCGAATTGCCAATAAACGTAAAAATTCCCGGGGCATATTCCACCGCTAATTAGATTCGCTATTAATTTAATTGTGGAACGCCGGCGCTTTATTGTAATTAAAAATTGCCTCTCGGCACCTCCGATAACTGCTGCTTTTGGTTCGATCGCATAGTTCCTATGCGGAGACACATGCGCCATCTATCGATTTTCCGCGCCACTGAACGTTTTACCCTCTAAAAATTTATTTACGGCAAAGGTTTGTTTGCGGATGGCTGTATGCAGCTGTTTATAGTCACAATAGGCATCTCTAAACGGCGGTTTTATCATTAGAAGAGGCGTAAACGTAGCAGAAGGATGTAATTTCCGTGCGAGCAACAAATCTCGAGAACCACGTGACCCCTTAATTTAGTAATTGTTTGTTTTAAGATTGATTTTGTTAGTTTGCAGTATGGGTTGGCAATAATAATGTCATTAGCGTGCATATCAGTTTACACATGGTTCGTATATTATGGTATTTTGAATTTATAGTGAAATTCAAATACTACCTCAACATACTATTTATTATAAATTTAATTTAAAAAATTATTTCCTCTAAGCAGTTGGAATATTTGTCACGGAGATTGGAAAAATTTACATTAATAATGGTATTTAATAATTTAACAAAAATAATGAGTACGTTTACTACATTTACTATGAATAACTTTTTTGATATCTTATATGATAACGGCTATACCGAGCTTTGCCACACTAATGTATGTATACCATTTTATATATTGATGAAGATAATAACAGGTAAGAATGTCTTTTTAGGCCACTGGCGTCCTTAAATAAACGTACATCCTTGTTAAGGCTTCAACGTTATAGCCTGCTTTAATAAAAAATATAGGAGAGAAAGCTTTGACATGGAAAGACAGGCCGAAAACCTTCTTCCAAATGGAAATAATTAACGGTGAAGGTAATTACATTCATCAGTAAGAAAGTAGAAATTGATGTTGCTATCTTGATTTAATTAAGTTAAAATGTAATATATCCAATTGATAGATCCGATTTTATGAATCTTGTTTCTACACCTCAGTCTTCTAATGCTCGAGTATTTTTTCCTCTAATACCTTTAAGGATACGTATTTCCGATGTTGGCCAATTATATATCGTATCGGTTTACGGTAAAATGAAAGGTAAATAAGACTTATCCAATTGTCCCAATCGTCTCGATTCATCCAGCACTGGGAAAGGGAAATTGGTATTAGAGAAACACTAAAACGGAAATCCACAATTACTGTTTCCGACACGAGGCAACTATCCGATACAACAGTTCGAATTCAACTGCATATACATTTATTATGCGTGTACCTGCGGCGCTATGAAAATAAGAAACAAAAACAATAAAACCTTTTGAATAAGAAAAAGCACTACCCAAATCGTGTATGTAATATTGGTACATATATTTTCTGAGTATAAGACCCCGACTAAATAAGTTTTGTACGTTAACATATAAATTTTTTGAACAGCAACTTACGGTATATTTTTTCTATAAGTATGGTTATTTCCTGGTGATTTTTCACTTTTCTGTACTACATTCAAACTATATTCAAATCTATAACACTCTGTGTGTTACCCTACAAATAAATAAACAAACAGTAAATTGGAATCATAGTATTTTCCCTAAACAAACGCCTACACTATTATAATTTATCCGTGTAATTGCAATATTATCGAAGGGTTCTAACGTACCGCGCGCAGCATACCCAATACTCCAACAGCGTACATAAATTACCGTCTCACATAATCATAATAGGTGGTCCTCCTCCCTTGTATACGCATGGTCGTGTGTATGATTATTTTGTGTCGGTGACAGTCGACCGGTGGTTGTATAACTGCGCAGGGATTATCGACCTTACAGAAGCCCGCAGGTCACTTACATTGGGTTAATAGGGTTAAATCCATTTGATCAACACAATTAATATTTGATACTTTCAGCATACGCGTGCAGTCTCGCCTAGCGGGGCTTTATGTTGGTAGTTCTGTTTATCTACCGCCAACGCGACACCGAATTAACCTACATTATGTATTTGTCGGTGCGGCATGCGTATAATGGTAATTGTATTACGGTTTGTTGATGCTAAAATATGGAATTATTGCGTTTGGTGGATGGTTAATACTACTAGTAACACTGTAACCAGAATAGGGCGAAGAAATATTATAATTTCATTTCTTTTAACAAAAGTGTACATTTAACACCCAACAGAAGTATAACACTTGTCATGTCAGATGCAGTTGCATACGGTGAGTTTAGACTATGGGAGCATGACTGACTAACAGGTACAATAGAGAGTTCTGGGAGCAAAATTCAAGATCTCTACATAGAACATCCAACTCACCTAGATTTAATGGCTTTATTATTGACCAGGTTATTGACTTTGCTATCAGCGGTTTTTTGTATTTGTGTTTGAAAGGTTTTAAATTTATTATAACTGTTCCATTACTTGTTTTTTTTTAAGTTTCTGTATATATGTATTGGTGGTATTATTATTGATTTATGTGCATACTTTGTAAAACTAGATTTGTCGATAATAGTTTTGATAGTCTGACTAATTAACTCATTTCACCTGTAAGTAAGTTAAAATGATAATTTTACCTCTCAGTAAATTAATTGATAATTAATTAATGGTTTGACAGTTCTGAAAAATGATCTTACGCCAATGTTCGGTACCTAATTGGAAAGATAGAGAAAGTAGGACGCATAGATTTTCCAATCCCAGTAAATATCTGGAACGCTTGCAAAAATGACTTTAAGCATGTGGTACCGACAAATTACGAAGTACAGACAGACCCAAGGAAATTATAAACACATTACCGTGTATGCCATGAGAATTTTATAGGGCAAGATATTTTATCGAATGTGTATTTAATAAAAACCCGTTCCGACCTTATTGTTACTATTAGCTATGAAAAATGATGCCGTTAAATTCTGTTTAATGGATAAATGTAAGATGTTATAGCAGCTAATGTTATTCTACAACTGCCCGAGGAATGTACTCCACGGTGGTAGAAGTAAATACAGATTCACGTGAACCAGAGGAAGGTATAACAATGCATCTACTGCCCACTAATTTTTCAAGAAGAATTTGTATTTATCTCCTTTTATCCAAATTTATATTGGTAAGCCCTGATTTCATAGTAAACTACATAAACCTTCTGCGCAACTTGTGCTAGCACTTTCCGAACAGAATTATGATTGAAAATAGAACAAGCTCTATTTAAAAATCTGCACGGCAGAATGCATAGCCTTTCCACTCACCCGAAGGCCGGTTCATGGGGGCACCATCTGTCCTTACTACATTATCTCTGACCAACTGATTAGCTGATTGTTAATCCCTTTGTATACCCCTTCTCACTGTCTCAAAAAACGTATATGCTATATCTAGAATACACGTTTCGCCAGAACAATCCTGTATTATAGAAAAAATTGACATAGATCGTTCCGTTTCTCTTGTACACAATTGTTTCAGGGATTTTTCAGAGGATAGATTTACACCGTGGATATATGCTGGTATATTCGAGGTTGCATGACCGATAACATTACTTATGGTCTTGAAGATATCTTAGAAAGAGGAATATCTGAAGGAGAAATAAGTATTTATAGACCCTAATATGACTTACGGAGCAGAAACGTGCGCTTTCACTCAGAATGATGGGAAATTAGTATTGGTTTTTGAATAAAAGGTTGTGCCGTAGATATTTGGGGCCATAAACGAAAACGAGCTACGGCCTGGCAGGCTAAACTTAGGACTAAGCCAAGGACTGTCCACTGAGCCAGATATTGTCATCTTCATCAAGATATAGAGATCAAAGTTATATTAACAGCACAAAGAGACTGGCAATGCCAAAAGCAGACAGTAGACGAAATAGATGGAGACCATGAAATGACCACCAGATGGTTTGATGTTGTAGAAGAGGACGTGAAGATCTCAAGGGTTCGTAGGTGGCAGGAAGTCGCTAGAAATAAACAAGGGTAGCGGCTAACCTGGTCAGGATCTACACTAGGTTATCACACCAAGGAAGATTACGATAATAAGATAATCGATGCGTTTGGGGAATTGAATGTCAAAGAGATCTGGGTTCGCTAGAGCAGGATGGATATATTTTTCTTTTGTTGCAACACTTGATGAGCTCATCATATTTCTTTGGGGACCTTCATTAGTCGGACGATTACACCTAAAACAATTTAAATAAAAATAAATAAAATTTTAGATCGCCACTTTTGTCTTCTACTAAACTTAAAGGAGGAGTTCTTATTTGGGTATTGCATCACTTTTATATAATTGTTTTTTATTTCTTTTCGAAAATGGTTAATTTTCATATCATTTGTTTGGAAAATAAAAATCTTCATTACGTAAATCGAAAAATTCCGACGCGAAAGCTCATTCCTATTCCATTTCTAGCAGTCAAGAAAGAAAAAAGAAAAGACTATTCTATAGTAGAGACATTTTCCGAGCATTCATATCGAAGGCGAAGAAAGAACCCGCGTGGGAAACCGAGAAAGAAAGAAAGAAGGAATCATAAAAAGTCCAACAACATGAAAAAATAACGGATACGAAATGCAGAGAGTATAAAAATTACGACTTGTAAAAAATGAGCTATTTTAATTTTAAAAGAAACAAAGATAAACGGCGACCCGAAACGAAGAGTAAATACTAAATTAGGTTTCGCAATAATAAACCTGTCCGCTTCGAATTCCCCCCGTCTTTTTTCTTTCCTTCCTTTTCTGTTCTCGACAGCGCGCCATCTCTCTCGTTTCCCATAAAAATAGAACTGGTTTCTTCGTGGGGAGTGAGTGAGTACAACACACGTAATACTTACTATGCGCAGGTACTTACTTACAGAGAGTTAGAATGTTATTCTCTACCTATTGCCATAATAGCTTTGGAATGGAGTTATGTATTTTATGGTTTAATTAGACGGATGCCTATTTGAAGAGCCTTTCTAATTAATTGAACAGCTAGAGACATTAAAAGTGGCACCTTTCTAACAAAATTGACATTTATGTGTATTATCACATAATAATGAAATAAATGGTATATGAATATTACATCATTGATAAATTAGTGAATTATTCAATGTATTATTTTTCCTCCCGATTTTGGACTCTTATAGCTTATCACCCCACGCGCTCTATAAAATCCGACCGACCTCAATGAGAGAAACGCACAAGTAGTGGGAATGATGCGTATCCCTATTCGCTTAGAAATCCAGCCTACAGTTTTTTTTTATTCTATGGGAGAGAAATACTTTATTTATATTATGATATTTTCTGGGAGGATTTTTTATCTACGAACAACACATACAGTGTTTATAAAATAACGGGTATACCGAGCTTTGCCACACTAATGTATGTATACCATTTTATATATTGATGAAGATAATAACAGGTAAGAAAGTCTTTTTAGGCCACTGGTGTCCTTAAATAAACGTATATCCTTGTTGAGGCTTCAACGTTATAGCCTGCTTAAATAAAAAAATATCGAAGAGAGCATTGATAGGGAAATACAGGTCGAAAAACTTCTTCCAAATGGAAATAATTAATGATGAAGGTAATTACATTCATCAGTAAGAAAGTAGAAATTGATGTTTTGATTTAATTATGTTAAAATGTAATGTATACAATTGATAGATCGATTTCATAAATCTTGTTTCTACATCTCAGTCTTCTAAAGCTTGAGTATTTTTCCTCTAATACCTTTAAGGATACCTATTTTTGATGTTGGCCAATTAAATAACGTATCGGTTTATGGTAAAATGAAAGGTAAATAAGACTTGCCCAATTATCTCAATCGTCTCGCTTCATCCAGCACTGGGAAAGGGAAATTGGTATGAGGGAAACACTAAAATGGATATCCACAATCATCATTCCCGACACGAGACAATTATCCAATACAACACAAAAACAACTACCCGAAGTATGTATGAATCTTTAAAAGTAGAGCTTTAATATGTACTAATATTTCAATATTCGTCAACGTTTCTTTTAAATAGTATATTTTGAAACATTAAAAATACGCAAAATAATGCTAGCTAAGTAAACTATCAGTTCCTGATGTACATATGTATGGGAGCGTATTTCCGGTTTTAGGGCATTCACCATTTGTTAACACCGAATGTATCGGCGTTTTGAGCAAAAAAAAGCAAAAATTCGCCAAAATAAACTTTACAAATTAAACTGACAAATTCAGATTGTATTTATTCTTTAATTTATACAATTTAAGCAAAAAATGGAACTCTGTGGCTATTGTGTATGGCAATTATAAACAAACTTGTAAGGAATGTGATATTCTTAGTCGTGATGTTACGAATATAGGTAATTCATATTTATCTTTAATGTGGTAGTAACATTTGTTTATGCTTGTTATGTTCATAATCCCCAGTATATTACCCGTTGGTTGTCTTTCATTGTAGCAATATTTATTCTTTTCGAAATAATTTGGCCTGTGCTGTTAGACAGTAAACATATTATTATTAAGTAAATTGTTGCGGTTCAGTGAGTATGACGAAGCACGCTCAATGAACCGAAAAGATTGAGTAGTATATATAGATATAGATTGCAAACCGGAAATTGGTGTTATTCAAGTGGTGACATAGCGCAGTCTTTCTCGCATATCTTTCAGGGTAGTACGCCTAACATTATTATGGACTAAATAAGTTTTGTACGTTAAAATTGAGATTTTTCTAACGGGCGAATTTGGGAATTTTATACTTAATATAAGTGAACTTATTACTAAACAATCTAGTACCTTTTTATATCAGACTATACATCTTTTGTCTCCCAAACCAAATATTTATAAATTCAAATTAAATAAAACCTCATTTCTCCCGGTGACGCAGACACAAACTAACATATCCGACCCCCAATTGATATTCCGAACAAACCATCTATCTCAAAAACGAGACAAGCTCCTCCATTATATATACACACACATACATACACCAGTTCATCTGAGCCGAGTAGAGCGAGACACTCTCGTCTACGAGTAATCTACAATTACGCACTTATCTTAGGTTAGGTACATAAACATGCTGGTCGTGCTTTTACCCGGCGAAGGAACGAGTTTATCTCTTAAAATAGGAATATTTTTTCCATGGCTTGATTGAAGTAACATGTCCCGCATCTGCATTAACATCACAATACGAGCCGTCTCTCCCGTCTATTTTCTTTGCTTACGCCTGCTACAGATCGCGCTGATGACGACACAAAAGGAAGTTGCCAGGTTTTAAAGCAAGCAACCACGGCAGAAGCAGCAGCTTATGTATGTTAACGTTTCAATACACGTATGCCCACATATATCACGACTATTTCGCGTACGTTCTAGACCATTACCACCGCAGGAACAAGGCTGCAGTGCTGACATATGACGTCACCATAGATAGGTATTCTATACACGTATGCCCACATCGCAACGGGGGATTGCTTTGTGAATGGCAACCGCGCATTCGGGTTTCACTGACAACGAGAGATATCCAGTCGCAGTGTATCATAAACCGAGCAGGGGCACGCTTATACATTTTCGAACTATGTGTACGTATTTTTTTGAACAGGGCAAAAGTTTGTGAAGAGTAGTGAAATTCATCGCTACGGTGTGAGGATTGGAAATCCATTTAGGGTTCCTTTTGCTAGACTGGAAGTTAGTAAATTGTTTCCAAATTATATGGGCTTAAAATTATTTAACTCTCTGCCATCGACTTTGACTAAACGTGAACATGCAAATAATTTCAAAGATATGTGGAAATCTTATTTAACTGATAAAGTTATTTGCAGTTTAAACGAATATTTCAATTAATATTTTATCCTTTTTTTGACAAAACCCATACAAACTGTGCCATGCGGGTTAAACACACTGTTCGGATTACTCCTCCCGCACAAGTATTAATTAATTCGGGATGACACGTGTTTCGGGAATACGTAGATTCCCATTATCAAGTCGAATAGATTCATACACAATTTGGGTAGTTGTTTTTGCGCCTACTTCTTCTTATTCAGAAGGTTTTATTGTTTTTGTTTCTTATTTTCATAGCGCAGGTACACGCATAATAAATGTATATATAGTTGAATTCGAACGGTTGTATCGGATAATTGTCTCGTGTCGGGAATGGTGATTGTGGATTTCCGTTTTAGTGTTTCCCTCATACCAATTTCCCTTTCCCAGTGCTGGATGAAGCTAGACGATTGAGGCAATTGGGTAAGTCTTATTTACCTTTCATTTTACCGTAAACCGATACGTTATATAACTGGCCAACATCAAAAATACGTATCCTTAAAGGTATTAGAGGAAAAATACTCGAGCATTAGAAGACTGAGGTGTAGAAACAAGATTTACAAAATCGATCTATCAATTGTATACATTACATTTTAACATAATTAAATCAAAACATAAATTTCTACTTTCTTACTGATGAATGTAATTACCTTCGTCATTAATTATTTCCATTTGGAAGAAGGTTTTCGGCCTGTATTTCCCTATCAATGCTTTCTCTCCTATATTTTTTTATTAAAGCAGGCTATAATGTTGAAGCCTCAACAAGGATATACGTTTATTTAAGGACACCAATGGCCTAAAAAGACGATCTTACCTGTTATTATCTTCATCAATTACATAAAATGGTATACATACTTACCGGTCACGCATTAGGTGGCAAAGTTCGATATACCCCTTATCATATAAGATATCAAAAAAAGTTATTCACGAAAATTGTAAACAGGCTTGAAACTAAACATGTTTGAAATTATTTATATACGGGTTGTTTCATATTACCAGAGTGAACCAAACATACGTTTACTTAAATGGAACAACCAAATGAGACAAATTCCTAGGAAAATGTACCCATTATTTTTGTTAAATTAAATTTATAATAAATAATTAGTTTGGGAAGTAGGTTAGGTATAGGATACGGTGGCTTAAAATAAATTTAAGTTAAGTCAATGTTTGATAGTGTCGTTCTAGGAACAGGTTTGTTCTCGGGGTGATACGCTTAACATTACCTTTTCCTTTGTGGTTTTTCTGCTGAGGATGGCAACTTAGTTGCCGAAATGCGTACTCAGAGTTCTTTACTCAACAAGGTGGTAAGGGGTATTTTTTAACTTAAGTTTGGGAAGTATTTGAATTTTACTATAAATTCAAAATACAACTTTTAGGATTTTGTTCTTTCTATACATCATTTGTTGTCTATTACAAATGTAATATTAATTATGGCACCATACTATATACATGTATGTAGCAAATTTAAATGGATTTTACTAATAAATTCAAGAGGTATTTTTCCACAAATCTTAAATTCAATTCATTTCAAAGTTAGGTATTTTATAAACACTGTATGTGTTGTTCGTAGATAAAAAAACTCTTTCAGAAAATAATATGGCAAATCATAATACAAATAAAGTATTTCTCTCCCATAGAATAAAAAAAAACTGTACGCTCGATTTCTAAGGAAAACGCATTCGGCTATTCGACTTGATAATGGGAATCCACGTATTCCCGAAACACGTGTCGTCCCGAATTAATTAATACTTGTGCGGGAGGAGTAATTCGAACAGTGTGTTTATCGTGCTGCCCCACAGTCCTTGCTATCTTTACTGATCATGCGGGTTGATTGTTTTGATATTATTAAGATATAGAAAGTTTATAACAAAACAACGTGTTTTTAAAATACTTTTTTTTCATTTGTAAGGTTGGTTCAAAAATACTGTTATTAATGAAACTGAACCGTTTTAATGAACACCTATTTTATAGCTCTAATAAACAAATTTATATGAGCCGCTTAGTACCTCCACAACGAAACGTCCTTACACACACAACACAGGTTGTCCGTTTTTAATTTTGTCCGGTTAGAATTGCGATTCGTTTCACTGTGCGCCTCGGTTAATAGTGCGGAAAAAGGAGAGTTAACGATCATTAAAAATCGGACTGAAATTTCGTCACAAACACACATCTCGACGCGAGGGAAATTATCTGTGATACACCACCACGCATACTGCCGTTTAGATATACTGCGATCGCGTTGCCAAAGTCTATATACGATTACATACACCGTTCAGGGAGAGACCGTAATTTATTGCCAGATAAAAACTAACAAATTAATAGGGTCGAGCTTACTTCATTGGGAACCAGTTTTCTTCTCGCGCTGTCCCGGCGTTTGAAGCTGCTCCGTGGAGCGTTACGAAGTTAGCGTAGTTTTTCTATATATCCCGACTCTGATGGGCGAAATCTATCTTTACGGTTGACGTTATGCCGCGGAAGGGTTTTTCTGTGGTCGCGTAGAGTAGACAATATTTATTTCACGTGTTGTCGGTAGCAATTGTACTTAATGTAAATGTCGAGGAGTTGTGATGTATGTGGTTTTTAAAATATTTCCAGCTCGCTTATTTATGGGACACGCAGAGCTTGCAAACATCTGAAGTTTTCCTTTACATATGTATGCATGAATATATATCTTATGTAAATGCTTCTCACGATTGCTTTACACACGATACTCATCGTGTGCAAAGCAATAAATGCAATGTTACAAATTGGTAATTAAATTAATAATGAATTTTAATAACAATAAATTAGGATTCTTTTTTCTTATGTCAAGTGGAGTGAGTTATCTAATACCGTTTGTATGTGTGTGTGTGTCACGTGTACAACCCTGTTCTGTCTTCCTACACTCTCGTCACTCGTTCTGCTTCTTCTAAAAAACTTCCTCACTAAACTTTTCCAATCACCCCTTCTTTTGCACTCATTTTTTTAATATCTCTTCTGAAAATGTATTATCAAGTAAATACATATTCTCAATCTTAGTTTAATAATAATATTTATCAAACCTAAATCAGAAGTCATGATCATTGGAGAGAGATCTTTAATTAAAGACAGAAAGAAAAACAAGAATGAAACGCCATGCGAAAAATCTTCGCCCCAGTCTGCACAATGCGAACCTAGATGAAAAGAAAATCGCCGGAATTCTGAAAATATTCCGAACGTCTTCGGGACAAGGATATTGTCATTCCACGATCATATTTCAGAATCACTTAACAAATCTGTATATGTTTACGCGATATGGAGTGTTTTTACGGTTTGTTAAGTGTGAGTGACCTGCCGCAGATCCAAAGACGATTCCACATATTTCAGAATGAAAATCATCGACTAACCAAAAGAATTCTTCACCCTGGTGCCTCACTTAATGTCAAGAACAACTGGTTAATTCAAATCAAAAGAGCCCTCCAAGAAATCAACATAGCAGAAAAAATTGTGCAGGACAAATCTATTTCCTGAACACTAATCAACAATCATCAATTTGCAGACAGACGCAAAACTGGCACAACTAACAGAATCTGGATAGAAGAATGTGAGCTTACGTTCCATCTTCAGTGAAAAATTGGGGGAAAATTTGCTTATGCTTATAAATTTTTACCATTTTACAAATAGGAAGGTGTTTCTACGATCTTAATAGCTGTTCGACAAATTGAAGCGAAGTGAAACTGACACAGTCGCGAAGCAGTAACTTGAGGGAAGAACCTGCTAGTTCTGCAGCAGGCTCTAATGCCCCGATTTTTTTAAAAACAAATACGTTCAGGTTGTCTAAAAAGGTACTTATACTGAAAAAAAAAAATTGGTTCATTCAAACAAAAGTTGTTCAGTTCTAACAACATTTCTCGTTTGGTGATTTAACCCAACACAACAAAAGCGTTTTATTAATTGTATTGGTGAAGGGACGCTGTAGGAAGTAACTGGTTTATTGGAAACAAAACGACACATAAATATACTTTTAGGACCACACAACACATTTGATTATGCAGCAAGAGACACTCTCAATGCGCAAACAGCTGTTTCAGACATCTGTGTACGACGGAGAGGTGCCTGCTAGTACTCGTTCAGCATGTCGTATCATCAACTTTACGTTGATATTAATCAATTCACAAAGAAAATACTTACATGTGAACTCATGAGAAAATTTTCATTCTGAATTAAATTTTCTCTGTTGTAGTATAACATTGTTAACTTTTCCATCCAGTTTGAACCCGATGAAGCATACCATACGGATGCGAAATATTGGTAATAAAATAAAGAACTACATATCATAAATTGTTATTTGCTGGAGTCCCCAATAACCTTAACGATTATTTATATAGATGCATATATATATA
>JARFOC010081190.1:0-14727 GCA_031763485.1 Osmoderma eremita
GTCTTTACCGGTTGAGCCACGGATATTAATGGAATCTTCAATGTTAAATTTCGAATGCCAATCGTATAGGTGGCAGTCTTTCGCTTATTCATTTATCCCAGATGATGAACAATTCGATGGTAGCGATTGGTTCCTAGCTCACAAACCTTTACAATAACAATGAAACGACAAGATGTTGTTAATAGATCATTGCAATATATGCGCAATAATTCAGATAATGAATTTATTCCATTTGGCTGTTACGCACCGTATGCAAAATGTAGAGAAAAGTGTATGCGTTTTGTCGTGTAAAGTTTTAAATGGAACATGTTGTATTTTCAAGCAAAACCCTGGGCTGAAAGTGCGCGCACAAGAGAAAACGAATGGACAATTTATCCCCAAAAGGTTATATTTTCAATTGGAAAGCCGATATGAGGAAATAAAGAAGGAATGACTTCAGAACAGTATAATACGGAAAAAGTGACTTCAAGTGAAAGAAACACTTGCACCTGGCACCATAAAATTTGCCGAGATTGCCTGGAAGCGTTTTTTGTGCTTAGTATTAGTATAATCTTTCTGTTTTCGCTAATATTTGGATTTGCATAGTTTAATTTGAATTATTTCCTTATAACCTTTATCCAAGTGCAGGTAATAGTATTCTTGTGCCGTCATTGTAAAAGATAGTTCGTATAGATACGCGGGCATTTAACAATGCGAACGGGTAAATAAGATTCTGCACAAAGAAATGTAAATTAAATCTTTTAAGTAAATCTTAAAAGAATTACAGGATTATGCGAGGAATTATGCATCGTATCAATGGTTGTAGGTTGGCATCCCTACGGCTAGTGAGTGGAAGATCAAAAACTGACGTGTTTTAGCGATATTATATAAAAAAAAGGTGTTGATTCTTATATATCCAGCTAGTTTCGTTCTTCCGCGGATACCTACAGGCTGACGCATTAGTGTGACAAAGCTCGATATATCCGTTGTCATATAAGATATCAAAAAATATTTACAAAAATTGTGGGCAGTCTTAAATTTAACATTTTAAATTTATTTTCATATATACAGAGTGTTTCTTATCACTGGGGTGAACCAAACAAACGTTTTCTTAAATGGAAGAATCTGTATATTATTTCAGACATAGATTACACTTTCATTTTATAGCGTGTTTCAGAAGTTATGGTCAATTTTATATGCAAATCACTGAGTTCCAGGTCTTGTATAGCAAAGTGACATTTTTTCAAAATTGTCAAAACTGGATACACAGCGAGTCAAAACTCAAATACATAATTTTTTCAATTATTTTAAATGGATCAACCTGTATTTTATATTATAAAAAGAAAGAATGGTTTAGGTATTTTCATTTTTACCAAACATACTCTATACATACATACAATAAACTGATGTACATTTCCGCAGAAATTCTAGCTGTAAAACTACAAAAACTCACTCATTCAAATTCGTTGCTGTGGTAGATTAGTCCACGTATATGTGTTCATACATCCGCTTCATAATTCCTGGTGTGTTCTTACGTCATTGATAACTTTCCTCCATTGTTCTCTATTTCTTAATAATTCTCTCCAATTCTCTATGTTCATTTTTTTTCAGGTCTTTTTCTACTTGTTTCTTCCACTTCACCTTAGGTTTTCCTCTTGGTCTACTTTTATTCCATTCTGCTATACTTCAATCGCCACTTTCTTCCCTTTTCTAAATACATGTCCATACCATTGAATTCTACTGACTTTATAAGTTTTGACAATATTTTCTCCCTTCATTATCGTTTCAATTTCATGATTCATAAGCAACCTGTATTCATCCTCACCAATCTTTTTTAATCCTGTTATGCATCTTACAATTTCTCTTTCAAATACTTTTAGTTGTTCTTCTTCTTTTTGCGTCAAACTTGTTGCTTCTGCTCCGTATATTACGACAGGGCTAATCATTGTTTTATAAATTTTTATTTTTGTATTTTTTACTAAATTTCTTGTTCTTTAATAGATTTTTCTTACTGTAATGCCTTATTCCCTCATCGGATTCTTCGGAATTCATGATTTTCTGTTTTTAAACTATGTAAAGGATTTCCTCTATTCCCGTTGCAATGCATGTATTTTTTTATTTTCGTTGATCGCCAGTCCTCTTTTTTGGCTTTAACTTCTATTGTCTAGATTTTTAGAAATCACTTTAATTTAAGGAGTTAATCGTGGAAAAACGTGGTAAAACAGCCTTAAGTCTTAATTACTAGCTAGGAGATTACGTAATTGGACCACATTTTTTAGGAGGATGAGTCAATGGTCAAGTTTGTTTAATTTTTTTCGAGAATAATTTACCGTTGTTACTGGAAAACGTTTGTCAAAGAATGTGCTATCTGCATGATGGAACTTCTTTACTCTCCATTACCTTAAAGAGGGAAAATGTATGTTTGGTTCACGCTGGTGATACGAAACACTATGTATATATAAAAATAACTTTAAAATGTTAAGTTTAAGACCGCCCACAATTTTAGTAAATAACTTGTTTTGATATCTTATATGATAACGGATACATCGAGCGTTGCCACAGCAATGCGCCACCGTGTATAAAATAGGTTTTTATAAATCGGTAAATATAAATCGGCTTACCTTCCGTTTCCTTGTCGGAACAGGGCCAATATCTCCTCGAATGTCTTGTTCTTCGTCTCCGGAACTTTCTTGTACGTGAATATCCAGAATATGGCGAGCATTACGCTGAACGGCAAGAAGGTGTAATTTTCCAAGGCATTCTGCAACGAAAAACAAATG
Organism: Osmoderma eremita; assembly: GCA_031763485.1. Classification (NCBI taxonomy): domain Eukaryota; kingdom Metazoa; phylum Arthropoda; class Insecta; order Coleoptera; family Scarabaeidae; genus Osmoderma; species Osmoderma eremita. The sequence continues at coordinate 2,760 of JARFOC010081190.1, forward strand.
TTATTTCGGTGTTTTTTTTTTAACCCATACGAATTTGGTGAGGATATAAATTGTTTTACATGTGCTAAGGCAACTAGACAAATGTCCCGTTTTCATTCGGTGTGTTATTTACAAAATTGAAAGTACGCTACAGTTGAAACAGAACATATGTCAAACTAGACAGCCAACACGCACTATTACCCGGTTTAATATTCAAAATGCATCTCGGCATCGAACTTGCATCGATTGCAAGTGAGATTACAGAAAGTACTGCACGGATATCCGTAACGAACGTGTCTAAGGTGCCTAAGATAACTTTAGAATATTTAGATTAATTCGAAATCCATTTCCTGCTGGAGTTAAGCCAGTATTTAGTAATGTTTCCGTTGGTAGCTGGTTTTTGAAACTTGGATGGCGGATTAGTATGCACGCTTCGACAGAAATGAACTTTTCGTACAATAGGAAAAATAAATAAATGGAAATATTAATTTAAAACGTTGTTCTGGGATATTAAAAAGAACTAGTCCATTTGATTTTATTAATTTGGTCCACTTAAATGTTAGCTATTTTGTATTTTAAATCAGAAATACGGTTAATAAAAAAGTCGTAAGATGTTGCTGAAATCATCACAAAAATCAATTGGTTTAAGAAACAAAACGTTGACGTGCATATTTATACAGTGTGGCCGTGGAAAAATGAAACACCCTGAATATTTAAGAACATTCCCGTCAATAAACACACTGTTCGGATTACTCCTCCCGCACAAGTATTAATTAATTCGGGACGACACGTGTTTAGGGAATACGTGGATTCCCATCATCAAGTCCGGCACCGAATAGCTTTCGAAGATCGCTTAAACTAGACACACGCACTACCTTCTCCTCTCCCTTCACTCCCTCCACGATCCACCCAAAAAACACACGCAACATTTTTTCCACTTTGCTCTGACTGGCACATTCCAAGAAAAGACTGCACGCCGTCTCAAAGGCACGAAACACACGCAACATTTTTCTCACTTTGCCCTGACCGGCACAATTCTAAGAAAAGACCGGGCGCCGTCTCAAAGGCACGTTTTTTAACCGCTCATAATAAATCAAATAGTGCTGAGAAAAATAACGGGGCTTCCTCACGATTTAGGAGGTTTCTGTTCTTTTTAATATAAACCGATTCATAAGCATCTAGCTCGCGTGTCGATGTTACCGATTTCATTAGTTTTAAATTATCTATGTTTATATTATGTCCCGTTTTTGATATATGTTCAGCGACTGCGGACATATCAGGCCTCCCGTGGTGAAAGTGTGAAATATGTTCTTTATACCTAGTTTCTGTAGACCTCTTTGTCTGTCCAATGTAGACCTTCCCACAATCACTTTACTGAACATTACCGTCAATTTTACAATATTATTAGATAAATATCTAAGGTAAAAGTAACCAAATCCATCAGAATCTTAATGTATTTTTATAGACACGAAAAATAGCGGATTTCTGTTTTAAAAAGAATACTTTAACCTTAAGCCGTCCTCAGCAGTAAAGCTAAACACAGTTTAACTTCGTTGCCGAAATGCGTATACAGTTCGTATATATTTATACTGTGTGTAGTGTTTTTAAGGTTTGTTAAGTGTGACAAAGTCTTAATAAATACTTCAATCACACTGCGCAAGCGTTAAGTACCAATTTTTTTTTGTTAAAAAGAGAGAAAGAAGAAAATTGGCAGATCGACAGTAAATCAAATCTTCACATTAAAACAAATACAAAATAACAGCTACTGAGCAAATGTAGGCCCAAGTTTTGGCATACATATGCTCTTTATTGATTTCAAGCAGGCATATGACTCGATTTCCCGAGAAAGATTATTCCAAGTACTTGTAAAATTAGAAACACCAACAAAACTGATAAACCTGGTGAGAATGACATTAACAAATACAAGGAATAAAATATTAATAGATGGCAGTTACTCGGATCAGCTTAGGGTTGGAAGAAGCTTAAGCCAAGGCGATCCTCTCTCAATCTGGTATTGGAAGCAATAATAAGAGATAGCAAACTGCAAACAACAGGTATAGCCTACGTAGACGATGTAGTCCTCTTAACAAGGTCCAAGAAAGAACTAGAGAAGGCTTTTAGGAAATTTGAAGAAGAAGCATTTAAACTAGATTTGCTGATAAATAAAGAAAAAAACCAAAATATATGAACATGAGAGCAGACATAACAAATCAGAACAAATATATCAAGTTCAATGCAGGGGAAAAATACTAAGTATTTGAAAGAGTCCACCAGTTTGAATATTTGAGAGTAACGATAACAATAAAAAATCAAGAGGAAAATGAGGTAGATAAGAGAAACCTGAAGGGAAACAACGCGGCGTTGTCAAGGATATTAAAGGCGAAAAAACTTTCCACAGCACTCAAGATGAGAACATATGAGATCATTATAAGACCGGTGGTACTATATGCTAGCGAAACTTGAATAGTGACAAGAAAAGACGAATAAAAGCTGGAAATGTGGAAAAGGAAAATTTTGAGGAAGATATTGGGAAGCGTAAAAACAACTGAAGGTGAATGGAAAAGACGCAGAAACAGAGAGGTAATGAACTTATACAAAAAAAACAATAATAACACTGAAAGTCTGAGGACAATTGGCGATATATTGCGATATATTGGTTGGGATATATTGCCCTAATGCCGGACCAGAGAGTTGCTAAGAAGGTTTTGTACGAAGGAGAAGGAGCGAAAAAAACAAGAGAAATACCAAAGAAAAAGTGGCTCGACAAGCGAAAGCCGGCATAAATAAGATAGGTGTGAACAAATGGGAAGAAATAGTAAAGGACCGAAAGAAGAGGAAGCAAATGGTAAAGAAAGTAGAAACCAAGGGCCTTCAAGACCTGTAGCGCAGTTATATAATTTCGTAAAAGGTTCCTGAAATTTTTCTGAAGAAAATTAAGAAAACTGGTTTCCATCCAGCATGCCTCTAATGTTCGTACATTTTTATTATTCCAGTTATATGAAGCGCAATTTCTACTACTCACTTAAAGAAATAATAAAGACATGACTATCATTCTTAAAATACGTATAGATCTGAAGACGCAAAATGAAACCGATTCATTTTCATTTATTCTCGACATCCTTTATCATAACAACGAGCGACTTGAACCTTTTTTGCTATAGGCGATGACACAAATTGCCGGTACAATAAAAAAAACTTCCCGGAACCAAATAGGCATGTATCTGATTGAAGATCCGGGATTTCCCTTACCGACGACTGCATACCTGCGTCAGTCATATAATTTTCAGATAGAAAAAGAAAGAAGGTACGATGGCATCTTTGTTTGTTCAGCCATGATATGTACAGCCAAACGTACTTTAAAAATGGCCGCTAAAACCTACGCAAAAGGTATGCAAAAATAGGCTTGTTGCTAAAGAATTCAACATATCTGTTAGAAAAATTTGCACACAAATTTTACTAATTTTAATGACCGAAATATAAAGCGGATCAAATGTTTCATAACAATGGCTAATTAAATTGTTTCCTTTACACCACGCCGCATATTATTACATAAAATCCACACAAATTACAATAACAATCTCACTTCCATAAAGTGTCATGAGCAGACATTATAATCATTTGTTTAGGTATTTCTTTATTGTTTCCAACCTAATTGGACCCGGACGAATACTCGAATTAGTGTAACGATATATAGGCTATTATTTTAAGCTAAAGGAATATTACAATGCCAGCACGTTTCGCAAGCTGAGAGAAAAAATCAGTAGGTGTCCGTTGAGTCTGTTTGTAATGCCCTCCATTCACGCTTTTGGCTAATGAGGTAATAAAGTCGTTCACATCGAGAGGGGAACAATGTGATTTTGAAGATCTACGCCAAAATAATTCATGTGTGTTGTTTCTATTTAATGACAAGGTAGTAGAAACGTAGAAATAGCTAGTTTTTTTTACAATAGGAACATTAGAAAATTATGGTAGTGAATCTAGTTCAGTATGACATTAAATAGACACGCACCGGTCAAGCCAAATATTTTCCCAACTAATTATTTGGATGTTTATACTTGTATTGGTTGGAATAATCTCTGTAATAAGGTTTATCTTAATAGATAAGGCACTAACAAGGAAATACTTGATATAAGAATTTTATATGAATACTTTTTCTAATGGTGACTCGACAAGGTACCGAATTCGCAAGAAAAATTCGCAGTAGCCACTGGCGAGTTTCGAACCCTCGACGCCTGATGTTGCTACTATCACAAGCAGGCCTTCTCACCACTTGGCCATCAAGCCAATAAGGGGTCAATACGTGAATAAAATAGTATTATTATTACTGTCAGTAAAGATTGTACATCAGCGGCATTAGTTTTGACCCTCTGAAAGAAAGGGAATTTGTGAATTTTGGAAATATTCTACACGTCGAAGGCATTTTTTCTCGTCTGCTCCGTTCGATTTTAAAATAAACAAACCCCTATCTACGCTACGGCTCGGATGGGGTGATTTTAGATATTAATATTAGTATTATTTCTTTTTATAATTAAAATACAATTAACAAATTGGTAATTACATTATTAACATCAATTAATATTAAAACAATTATTAAATTTAGATAGGCCAAAATTTGAAATTGATTGATAATAATTTTTGGGGTGATCCAAACAACGTTAACAAGTGTATAAGAAACGGCTAATGATAACTTGTACTAGTTAATTGACATCTTTTAACAACTAGGTTTTCCAATTGCAAAAATGAAGAGGTAAAATATATACGCACATCGCTTGTATTTATTCATCTGTCAGCACAAGAACAATAAGAAGAGGGTTAAAGGAAGGTGGTAAAAGATGTAGAAGATCCGCACGTGGTATTCACTTTACTGAACAACATGCTCAAAATCTGGTGGAATTTGCAATACAGCACCTGAACTTTGACTAGACTAATGTGGTGTTTTTCGATGAAAAAACATTTCGATCCATACAAATTACCAAGCAAAAGGTGCACCGACCTGAAAAGATAAGATATGAAAAGAAATACGTTGTAAAAACAATAACTATAGGAAGAGTTACCTCTGCGTACTGGGTATGGATGTGCAGTCATGGACCAGGTAATTTTATTCCAATTAACCAGAGAATGAGTGCAAATGTTTATGCATTTCTGAATTTGCTAGAAGAACATATCCTTCCCTTAGCTGATGCCAATGATGGACAAATTGTATTAGTACATGATAATAGCTAAATGAACACTGCTGCACAAGGACAACAATGGTTTCTAGAACACCCACCAGTAATTGTTTTGAATTGGACAGCCAAATCCACAGATTTGAATCCTTTAGAAAAGTTGTGAGTGCATATGGTTCGATGTTAGAAGGATATGCTAAGAAACCAAAATCCACAGATGGAAATGCACTGATTCAGCACTGTCAAGAACTATGGCTGCGGAGCATACCAAACTTTTGCCAACAACTGGTTAATTCAATGACTAGGAGGTTACAGGAAGTTATTACTAATGGATGATATTACACAAAATATTATGAAAGTGTGGTAGTTTTGGTTAATTTTAAGACGCCTTTTTAAAATTATTCTTAATTTATTTTTAATTATTTCAACTGAATCTTTATTTTTTTCCATAGATTTTAAACAAGCTCCATTTAAGTATAATTCGTCATTACTTATTTCAGTTTTTGTTATTATTATTTGTTAATAATTTTTTTCTGTAGAATAAGTATTGTTTACTTTTCTTACGAATGAATACAGGCGTGCGTATATTTTGCCTTTTATTTATTTTCAATTAGAGAAAGTAAAACTATGCTGGACTCGTTTCGTAAACATTTTATGTAGTTATTATATTTTGGATCAATTCCTAAAATTATTAGTTCACTCTTTCAACATTAGGATTATAAACAATCTGCATATGTTTCCTTAGAAAACACCTTGGTCGCTAGAACTGTGGAAAAGAGTTACTTTACATTATGATCTAACGGAACATATGGGCACAAAATCGAATGCATGCCATCGGAAGATGACGTGTAGAAAATTTTCAGATATCACAAAATCCGTCTCTTTCAGTGAGCCAAGACTAATGCCGCTGTGTGTACATGTGTCCATATACCTGGTGATATTTTGGCTAAATTAGAGCAAATCTTTGTTCTTGTAATGTAATACATGTGTTGATATAAGGCATTGGCATCATTAAATAACATATTTGCAGAAATCAGACATATTTTGAGAATAAGTAGGTATTCTTTTTTTTTCTATATTAAACACACCGTTCGGATTACTCCTCCCGCACAAAGTATTAATTAATTCGGGACGACACGTGTTTCGGGAATACGTGGATTCCCATTATCAAGTCGAGTAACCGAATGCGCTACTTTCCCTTCTCCCTTAACACGCTCCATCTACCCCAAACATACGTACAACCCCTTACTACGTCCCGACTGCAAGAATTCTTAGAATTCTTAGACATATCAACCCTCCCATGCCGATAGTGCGAAATATGTTCCTTCGCACTACCGGCATGGGTGGGCTGATATGTCTGGCGTGGCGGAACATATGGCAAAAACGGGACATAATATAAATATAGATAATTTAAAACTAATGAAATTGGTAACATCGACGCTCGAGCTAGATGCTTATGAATCCATTTATGTTAAAAAGAACAAAAACCTTCTGAATCGAGAAGAAGCGCCTGTGTCTTTTTCTGTGTTGATGGATTTATTATGAGCAATTAAAGCGCACACTTGAGACTAGGTGTGGTCCTTCTAAGAATTCTTGCGGTCGGGGCGTAGTAAACGGTTGTATGTTTGGGGTAGGTGGAGGGTGTTAAGGGAGAAGGAAAAGTGGTGCATGTTTCTAGTTTAAGTTATTTTCGAGCTCATTCGGTTATTCGACTTGATAATGGAAATCCACGTATTCCTGAAACACGTGTCGTCCCGAATTCATTAATACTTTGTGCGGGAGGAGTAATCCGAACATTGTGTTTATTGTGCTGCCCCACAGTCCTTGCAATCTTTACTTTTTTCTATATTACTAAGAACCAAGTTTCAGTAAGATTTGTTTTTTATAACATGTCAAAATTGCAAATATGTATATCCAAAGTAATTGAAATCTAAAGATGAGAAACTCTGAGATACCTGGACCCCTATTCTGCACCGTTTAGCGATATCGCTATACGTCATGTCCCCGTACATTTCCTTGTATATTTAGCTATAGATGATGTATAGCGATATCGCTAAATGGTGCAGAATAGTGCTCCTGTACAGAATTTTTCTATTTTATATGGGAGATAAGGTTATTAACCACAGATAATTTTTATATGAAGATTGTAGAATAGGAGATATAAGTTGCTGAACAATCAATAAAAATTTTAAAACCAACTGATTCTAACACATTAGAAAAATATAAGAATAAATATGTTTGTATTTATGCGTCTGTCTATGATTAAAAATGCACTTAATAATTTGGATCCGACAGATCGAGCTTGCAAATATCCGCGTGGTGGTAAAAAGTGGGTACCACTCCGATACCTTTCACAACTACCCGACTGTATATAAGTAATTATTGAGGTTGGTATCCGGGCAGTCTACCTTAAATCCTCTTTTAGCCTAGAGCTACCACTAGAACGACGTGTGTTAAGTGAAAAATGCAGGTGTACGCTGTAAGTATTGCGCGTGACAAGTGATTTCGTGAATATCTGATTTTAGAAAATAATAATAAGGCATTAAAAGTGTCAAAATCAAGTACATAATCTGAAATAATCGAGTTCTACATACATCGTTGGTAGCACTTATTGCTAGTAAAAATACTTATATGGGATACAACTTTGGCTTTGAATAAATTGCAATTGAACAAATGCAGTGTTAAGAGTATGTGTCGATAGTCATATTTTTATTCTTATTGATCAAAATTTGAGTAATGCAGTAATGGCATTTCTAGCAATTGGTAGCTGTCAAATAAATAGAAATTATTAAAAATAATTGATTCAAAAATTATTTGGCTATAAAAATTTTAATGAACAAAATAGTATATCAAATGGTATATCTAAAGAATGAGTGCTATAAGACATCTCTTATCGTAAGAGCCTAAGTTTACCACCTGACGATTTCTCAATTTTCTACTAGAAATTCATAATGATTCAATTTAATGTAAAATCAATGAGAATTTATTGTGTAGCCCAACAGAAATTAGAGAAATTACACCTGATGCAGCTATCATTTGCGATTATTTTGCATATGACAATTTGATTTTACATTTTTTGACGTTCGAAATTTGAATTGGCCACTCTTGAAAAACTAAATTGCAATATTTTTATATATTAGCACTACTTAATACGTTTGCACTACGTAGTGCGTTGACAGTCTAGTAACGTATCGTTTTCGATGCGTTTATAGCTTGCCATCAATTGAATTTATAATTTGAGTAGGCTTTGTTGTGTTTTGTCACAAACTTTGTGACATTGCTTATTTAGTAATGTTATTGTATCACAAATTGACAAACATTAATTATAGGTTATGTTACTTCAAAATGATTTTGATGAAAGTCAATAATGAAACAATTAATTATAAAGAAAATGAATGGTTTTTAAAATAATGAAGTTTTGTATTCCAAATTCAACATTTTAGACTCTGACTATGACAGTTATTACAAGTTGATGTCACTTCACTGACAGTTACAAATAACATGTGTTACCAACTAAGTTGTAATATTGAGCTTACTGTAAATATGAATTCAATGGATCACCCATTAATATCAACTTAGAAAAAAAACTTATTTAATAGATTACACCATAAGACCACATGTATAATAATAAACTTTCGTCAACCCATTTGACAGTATGGCGTTAATTTGACAGTAATTTATCGATGATCCGAACTACCAAACTAAAGAAACATTTTGTAATTTTGAGGGTAAAAATCAACGGTTTACATTTATGTGAAAACAATTTCTATTTCTCTATGACGTCATATAATTCAGTACTGCTTTGTCGAGTGACGTAAATTAGATTAAAATTAAAAAAATATATATTTGACGTTTTTATAAATAAATTGTTCTTAATGAAATAATATTTCAAATTATTTATGTAAGACAGTAAATAATTGAGTTAACCGGGAAATCACATTGAATATCAAATGACGGTATAAAATAATAGGATGCGGTTGCTTGAAATAGTATAATTCTAGAGTCTTTCGCTCTTTAATTTGGTACGGGTATTATAATAATTATAAAAGGTGTTTTGATTTTACTGCCTAGAAGTTAAGTAAGCATTATAGGAATATGTTGCATCTCTATTCAACCCATTTATTATACTTAAACAAAAACACTTAGAAACACTCGACAACGAAGTTGTCAGCACTAGTGCTAAACTATTCGGTATTTCTGTCACGCTGATAAAGGCCTCTACAAACGATGCGCCAAAAGTTTATGAACGTTGGGCAAATGCTCGATTTGTCACTCCCTGTGTAGAGTCACCACCAGAGATAACTTATACAGGAGATAATCAACTCAATACTAAAAAATGGGAACGCTCTCCGAAGGTGGAGTGTCTCAGTACACGCCTCATTTCATAGAGGCACGGGAATTTTAAATTGATTGCTCAGATAGTTTATGTAATACTAATTCTCTTCCAGATATCATCGTGCATGAAAAATTGTTTTGAACTAAAAGTTCGTTGTGTTCAAAACAGAAGTTTCCATGCACGATAATATCTGGAAGAAAATTAGTATTACATAATTTTAATACAACGTAATTTTCAGGATTTTTATTTGAACTACCTAATGAAATGCTAATTCAAAGAACATAAAACATATATTAATAAAAACAATAATTATTTCACAATTTATACATCAGCAAAACGACATATTGTTTCATAAAACACACATACGTAGGTATGTCTATAATCAATATAACTTAATACTCAAACATTCATCTTAAAACTCAACAAGCGACAATTTTGCTTTGTATTTTGAAAACCATTTTCTCGTAAACACAGCACAGTCAATACTAATATCTGCATATGTCTTTATAAAGAACATAATTCAAGACCTTCTAAAACTCAACAAACATCAATTTTCAATATTGGCAACACTACAGAAACGTTAACATGTATGTATCACACGAGGTGTGTAAATTAAGTAATGAGACTGATATTTTTAAATATTTTTATTTGAATATAATTACAAATGAACGTTGTCTCCCTCAAAATAACTCCCTTGGGAAGCCACACAGCGTTGGAGACGGTCCTTCCATTCCTCGTAGCAGTGCTTGAACTCGGGTATTGAAATCGCCTTTAGCTGGTCGGTTACAGCCGTTTGAATGTTTTCGAGTGTCCCAAAACGATGTCCGTTCAGATGAATTTTCAATCTTGGGAAGAGGAAAAAGTCACAAGGACTCAAATCAGGTAAATAAGGAAGCTGAGGAGTCACAGAAATATTTTTATTGGACAAAAAACTGTTTATGGAAATTGCTGTGTGACAAGGCGCATTGTCATGATGCAGGATCCAATCGTTCTTGATATTTGGTCTCACACGCATGACCCTCTTTCGGAGTCTTTCGAGAACCACTCGGTAAAAATGTTGATTAACTGTCTGATCTTGAGGCACGAAGTCTTTGTGAACGATTCCCTGGCTATCAATGAAATAAATCAGCATGCTCTTGATCTTTGATTTGCTCATTACTGCCTTCTTGGGCTTTGGAGAGCCTAAAGTGTGCCATTCCATGCTCTGGCGTTTTGTTTCCGGCTCATACTCGAACACCCAACTCTTATCACCAGTGATAACACGTTCCAAAAAATTTTCATTATTTTCAATCGATTCCTGATGTCCTTTTGTTTCTGCGAAAGGTTTTTTGGCACCATTTTCGAGCAGATCTTTCTCATTTCCAATTCATTGGTCAAAACTTGATGAACGGTGGTGTTAGACAAATTCAGCTGTTCCCCTATCATTCTGACCGTCAACCGACGATCTGAATGCACAGGATCGCGGATTTTGTCGACACTGCCATCGGTTCTTGCAGTTGAAGGTCTTTCGCTGCGTGGTTCATCTCCCACCGACTCTCTTCCTTCTGAAAATACCTTAAACCACCGAAAAACCCGGGCTTTTGACAAAACACTGCCTCCGTAGGCCTGTTGAAGTTTTGTAAAAGTTTCTGTTGCATTTTGCCTAAGTCTGAAGCAAAACCTGATGGCGCACCGTTGCTCGAAATTAATGTCTTTCATTTGTAGAACGTACTACGAAAACCGGGTTCACGGAAAAAAACGACAAGGGACAACTAAATAACCTGAGCGAGTTCTAACTTGCACTGAACTTGTCCATCTCCCGTGCCTCCCGTGTTGCCATATCGAACGCTACGTTGTCAGTCTCATTACTTAATTTACATACCTCGTAAGCTTTATAAAAAGTTACAAAAAGAATTGTTTTATCCTTAGTGTAGGGTGAACCAATAGCCCTTAGAAATTCCCTTTTAGTGCAGTTTATATGAAGCTTTTTTTTTAAATATACTTTATCATTATAATAATGTAATAATGTAATTGTATTTTTATTATTTATTTATTACCTTGACTTAAAATTGTACTTCAGGTTTAGAACAGCAAACCATTTTTTTTATAAACATCTTCGAGTACAGGGGAATGACAATCTAACAATACACACATTTTATTGTTAGGTTATGGATGCATCTGTATATAGGTAAGATTCCATGAAAATGTTATTTACCACAATTGCCTTGATGTTTTTGACACTTGTATTAAATAGTGATTGATACGATTATACTTACTAGTTTATACTGATAATTTTCAATATAATTTTGTCTTAAAGCATCTTTACTCCTCAAGGTAAATAATACAATACCACTTTTAAGGTGCGTATTCGCTACTGTGCGTGGCAAAGCCAAGCAAATTGCGGAAAATCTGACTGAAATACGAGGGTTGTTCGTAAAATAAGGTTCCCATGGCGCTACAGTCCTGAAAAGCGCTGTTACGGTGGATCCCGCGATTCTGTAGTGTACCT
>JARFOC010081211.1:0-14727 GCA_031763485.1 Osmoderma eremita
TGACGTTGTTAACGTTTTGAAGAGTGTTGCGTTGTGGTGCGTTCAAGCTATTGTAGTGAAACCGCGAACATTTGATCATCTGTAAAAAAAGCCAAGGAAATGTGTAAACCACTCGAACACTTTTTCATAGATTTGTGGCGAATTGACATTTAAATATCAAAAACGGCCTTTCATACCTCTCCTTAAAAAGTGCTATGAGCAGCATTTGTGTAAAGTAGGTGATGAAGACAAAAGCTGGGCTCTCCACATTTGCTGTGTTACGTGTGTTAGACTTCTTACAGTGCGGGCAAAAGGTAAACGACATATAGCTTCTGCTATTCCTATGATTTGGAGGGAATCATCACATCATATTACCGATTGCTATTTCTGTCTTACAAATATAAGTGGTATGACTTCTAAATCCAAACATACTGTAAAATATCCTAATATTCCATTAGCACTGAGACCATTGCCTCACAATCCGGAATTACCTGTGCCTAAACCTCCACAAAACATGGTACTAAGCGACGATGTAAGTGCTGATGACGAAGTAAAGTTTTGCAGGCGACAATATGGATTTGGATCCAACATTTCAACCTGATTCGTCTTGTTGTGTGTAAGTCAAGATGACCTCAACGACCTCGTTCGCGATTTAAAGTTGTCTAAGAAGCAAGGCGAACTTCTAAATGCCATATTAAAAGACTGGAATCTTCTTCAGAGTGGAAAAAAGTTGCTCTTTTTCGTAATCATCATGCAGAACCTGAGAATTTATTCCCTATGGAAGAAGGACTTGTATTTTGTAATGACGTCCGTTTTGTTGTGAAGACGCTTGGTCATGAATATAATACAGATGAATGGCGTTTGTTCATTGACCCTTCTAAATTAAGCTTGAAAGCGGTACTACTCCACAATGGAAATAAGTTCCCCTCTGTTCCTTTGGCTCATGCAAGCGATTTGAAAGAATCTTATGACAACATGAAGCTTCTTTTGAAAAAAAAAATAAGTATAACGACTTTAAGTGGAATATTTGCGGCGATTCGAAAGTTGTTTGACCTTTGCTCGGCATGCAACTCTTTCTTTAATTTTTGTTTGTTTTTTTGGATTCGTACTGCGACATTCTTCTAATTCCTGCTAATATTTTTTGCAGTGGGTGAACCATCTATTATCGCGCAGGTCAGCAGCAGCAACAAGTATCAGCAGAAGCTGAACAACAGACCATAAAAGTGTTGACTACTAGAAAATTAAATCCTTATGTATAATATTTATAATATTAGCTTAAGATGGAAGTACTTCCCCAATATACGGCACTAACACACCTACCAGAAACCCAAAAACCACTAATGACAATAATATATTTAAAAAAAGCTCGTGTATGGAGCTTCACATACTGGGATTGGTTCTACTTTAAAATGTCTATTCAATGAAGTGCCTGACACTGGGCCTGGCCCAGAAATTATTTACGTAATTTATACTGCAGATTTAGAATATTTTACGCTGTAAAATTTGTAATAGAAATTTTTAATCAAAAAAGATCACAGTTGCAAAGCTTGTTAACTTGAAACATTTATAATGGAGAGAATATATTTTTAATGTTGTTTTATTATTGCATTAAGATTCCCTTTTTGTAGATAGTTTGCAATTACATTTTATCGAGTTTAGATCTATTGCAATAGCTACAATATACAATTGCTGTTTTCAACATTGCATCTAAATTTATATAAACAAGTACATTATGTACACTTAAAAAAAATTCCTTTGGATTAACCTCATTTTCAACATGTCATTTCAGGAACGTTCTTATCTAACCTCAGTCATTACATGACACTTCGGGAACATTCTCTAACGGCGGCCTAAGAAGATGGCGGATTAAATCAGCTGTTGTTGTTTCTGTTATTCCGTGACCAGAGGAAACTCGCTTATTATTGGAAATAGAGGGCAGGGTTTTTTTGGCAAAGTTGGTAAATTTTGTGTCCGCTATGACGTTTCGGTTTTTTCTGACCATCATTAACTTTCTTATTCTTATCGGCGCCATAATGGAATTCTACACCGCCACAAAAATGCCTTTTTTTTCCAGCAGGGAAGAAAGTTGTACTTTTGCTCCCTCATTTGAGGGAGCCCTAGGGCTGAAAGTAAGTAACATTTTTATGATTAAGCTGTACAACATCATATTGACCAATGAAATTACTGCATCCATCACAGTCGCAGGCAAGTCACAGGCTAAGTTGACAGTTTCCAAAAAATATTTGACGGATTAAGGTTACTATCTATCATGTCACTCATAGGTAGGTTTTTATTATTTTTAGGCAAAATTAGTTAAAATTGTACTGCCTGGAAAGAAACTGTATTCAAAGCACGCGAGGAAAGTGCTAATGCAGGCCTTTGGCAATTACAAATCTCGCCTTCGACTCGGTTTATAACATTTGCGCCCTGCAATAGGGCACTTTCCTCCCTTGGCTTGAAATATACTATTTTTCTGATTTCAACCAATTCAGTATATAACATGCTTACCAAAAGTTTTTGATATTATGCTTTAATTGATGAAGAATTCATTTTAAAGTTATATAAGGTAATCATAAAATTTTAAACTGTTAAAAATTTCAATTATGCTTCATTGTCAAGAGAAGAGTGTAATACACCAACGAGGAGAAACGAAATATATAACTATTTTTATACATCGACCCAAAGTACAACAATAGCGAGTACGATGTTTTTACAATTGTATCTAAAACGATAACGACCAGATAGTACCCACTTTTCTAGACTTTGAAACTTGGCCAAGAATGGTTCGTTTACTAGCCCGCTTAGTGTTTATGTTAACAGGAATTTGAAGCGCGAAGATTAGAAGATGACGAGGAATTTTTAAATACAATCATCTTTTCGGACGATTCAAAATTTACCAATTCTGGAATCTTTATCAGGAGCACAGAATCCCAGATAAAATAGGACAGACCACAACATGGCTTTGGATTAATTACTACGGGCTGCTTGTGGGACTTCAAAAGTGTCTGCATACCTATGATTATATTGAGACGCGATAAATCGTACTTGATAAAGCAAAGAGATTGAATCAATATCGTGATATTAATATGATCAATTTCATAAGAAACTTCTCAATTGCCGTGTTTCTGAAATGAGACAACGATTCAAGATTCACCCTTTGAAGCAAACCACGATAATCAGTACCACGAGGAAGATGACTTGCATAGACCAAAAACATTCTTGGTCTATCACACACTACACGCGTTTTCGAGTTTGAAGCGACCAATGGAGTAGTAAGGAGTCCTTTGGAAAAAATTCCTACACCTAAGGAATAAAACTCCGAGTGATTTAGAAGCTGAAGAGATTGCTTCCAAATGCTTGCAGAACGACAACTGCGCATCAAAGACCAAAGATCCCTGAACTATGTGAATCGCTAATTTTTCGGACGCTGACGTCAGATACAGTGTAGTCAAATATCTATGGATTAGAAGAACGAGTGATGCTACACACCGCAATTTTATCAACATTTAGCTGAATATTGTTACAGGAGCTGCAATCATCAATTATTGTGATATCTTTTTGTAGGTTTAAAGAATCGGAAGGCGCGGTAATACTACTGTAGATCTTGAGATCGTGTGCTGTAAGTACACTGGGGAAATATATATAAAAGTTAACAAATTGTGTTAAAGTTAACCAAACTCGCTGTTAATTATTGTGATAACACCTGTATGAGGTAGATTTTACAATATCTTTGTTGTGAAAGATTGTGGTGTTAACGCACGTCGAGCTAAAAATGGTTCATCGCCATATACCTGGACCCGACTCTACTATTTAATGTAATTATATTCCTAATGGCTATGTTTTTGTTGGGATCTTGTTGGAGGATTAATGTTAGAGCGATTTGTTTTCCATCAGTTTTTAGTCTATGAGTTGCTATTGTAGAAGTCAGTACGTGAATAAAATTATTGTTAAAGTTGGTTTGTGCGTCATTGTGTTTGAAAAATAAGTAGATTTAACAGTATTGGATTTAAACACACAGAATGGTAGGTAATAGTGTGTAGTTATTGTAATATTTACAACAGCAAAATTTGTTATATGGATTCCTTAATATTTTTTTACTTTTGAACCCAAGGCACGCTATTGGGTTCAACTAATGTGTTTGACAAAAATCTATTGTAATGAACGCAACAGGAGCGATTTGAAAGGTATGGTTGCATGACAACAACTATTCCAGGACAAAACCTAATCGAAGAGAGCTTAGATATCAACACTGTATGATTAATGGTGTCGAAGGCTTTGCTGAAGTAAATTACATCTACTTGATACCGTTTATCAAGGTTCTTCCTAATATACTGGGTAAGCGCAATCAAGTTGGTTAATTAATAAATCCATGTTGCCAATTAGATTATTCGGGATACATAACAGAACGTGGAGCGTATATCGGTTGCCGGTATCAAGGACTATCTGTCTGAGGAGGACACCAATGTAAACGGCAGCTCGTGAGTATTTTCAGTAACACTGAACATTTATTATTATTAAAAATAAATTTAAAAAAAAACAATATATTAAATTTAAACGATGTCTCAAAATTTTAATTTTCTTTAATTATGTTTGGGTGGGCAGTGCTAGGCACCCCCGACGAGCCACCACTGACCAATATATAGTATCTGTGGTATTGCCAATATAATATAATATAGCAAACTGCTTATTATTTGTTAGCTATGTTATTGTTAAAATATTTTATTTTGAAGTAACAGATTAGACGTTTTAACATCGACTTCGATGGAAACATGTTTCGACATGCGCCGAACGGTATTATTCGCTAATAGCACCGTGTGGATAACAATAGATCGCAGCTTAATATTTTAACAGCGTTCCGATCGATAAGTTCCGCGAACTACTCATACTAGTCGAAGTATATGCTTGCATAAAGCGTAGTGTCCATTGTTACGCTAGCTCTTATTGTATCCCGTAATGATCGGTTGTAATTTCAGATTGTAAATTGGTTCCAAACATTCGTTGTTTGCCATTTTATGGGATTTTATTAATTCTGAGGGGCTGGGGGTTTGGTTGAGGAGAGCTTTTTTTCCGTTCCCCAATAAATCATGCGTTATCCGTGCTATAATGTGGATTACACGAACACGTAAAATATTTTGGTTGTATTGTGTATTAATTAGATTTTCCTCGCTAATTTATTTTGTGTCGGACGTGTATTTTAACGGAACAAAGGTTGTTATCGTAAAAGCGATTTAAATGCATATATTTTTGACAGGTTTTACGTGCTATAAAAATTGTGATTTATTTTTCATATAGAGACACACCACGTATCTCCTCCATATGAAAAATAAATAACAATTTTGCAATAATTTTGCGATTATATACAAACTGTAAATCATTATAAAACGTAAGTAGATGATAAATTTAGAATAGCCGAAAGGCGAAAAGTCCACAAAAATTGAATGGGCAACAAGGCCAGTTAAAAAAAAAATTATTTTCGATTATGCGATTTTCAACAATACTTTTGCTTTGTTGACCTTCATGAGCTTTTACAGTCTATTCCAATTGGCACAATGTTAACTAAAATCTATGATAAAGTCACAGGCTTGCCCAGTGACAAAAACCTCGCACATTATTGAACAAGGATTCACATTATTTTTATCTACACGGAATAAACTCCTTGATCAAACGGTTACCAACGCTTTAGTCTTTTAACTCTACGAGTAACAAGAAAATCAGTTCTCAGATTCTACTTCCGTGAGAAGTACCGATCAGCCAGCTGCAACTGACTTGAAATCGA
Organism: Osmoderma eremita; assembly: GCA_031763485.1. Lineage (NCBI taxonomy): Eukaryota > Metazoa > Arthropoda > Insecta > Coleoptera > Scarabaeidae > Osmoderma > Osmoderma eremita. The sequence goes on from JARFOC010081211.1 coordinate 5,756, forward strand.
TCTTCGCATCGGAGATTCGAATCGTCGACTTCCCCACGGAAGTCTGACGCTCTTACCACTGCGCTATCCCAGCGTTTCTAGACCTAGGAAGTGGTGATATGTCTTTATCCTCTGTAACAAAGCGGACTAGCGTGTTGTTCGTATTACCCAACTTGACCATTTCTATATATGATTCACACTCTACCACGGTAGTGGTATCGTCCGCACACTGGTACAAAACTCCAAGACTTAGAAAATCGTTCAAGTCGTTGACGTATATAACAAATATTTAGGGTCCCAAGATTGAACCTTGCGGTACTCCTTGCAAAATTTAATGAGTTGGAGAATATACGCAAGTTTTGATGTTGGATAAAACATCTGGGATGCTAACGCGGTGTGTTCTATCTGCTAAGTATGATTTTACACATCGTTTACGCTGTTTTTGTTACCTTCTTTATATACTGGCAAGATTCGCACACATTTTAAACTGTTTGAAAAGGTTCCATCTATCATCATTGAGTTTGCTATATTTTCCAAGGACCATACTATGCAGTGAGCACGTAAAGCTTGGAATAAATTCATTTAAAATTCAGGCGTTTTTCTTTTCGAAAAAACGCTCGGACCCGTCGTTTTCGTTTTTCTGATAATTATTTCATGTATACAGGGTGACCCAAAACATGTTACGACACTTGATTTCTTTTTGTTTTAATGGAAACACCTTTTCTTATTTCATTTTTAAATTCTAGGTTAAATTATGAACATATTTTATGTATCGTGTCCTATCTATACCTGAATTCTACTGTTCGAGAAAACTGCACCGTAACTTGAAACGTCAACATATTATCACTTATTTAGAAAAAGTAGTAAGACAATAAAAAATAAAAATTATTTTATCAAATGTTGGAAAATCCTATTTACTTCAATACGTTTTTCCAATATTCACGCACAGTCTAATGGCCCGGAGCTCCATCTTGCTGATACCATAAGCAATCGTTTGGTGTGTCAGGATCATCTGGATCGGGGTACAAAGTGGCAAGACATGGTACAAGGTCATCTTGTAAAAATTGTAAATATCTGCATCCGTTTAAGTTCCTATCAAAAAATGGGCCCCAAAATTTTGTATTCAACAATGCCGGCCCAAACATGAACTCTTTGAGGATATTGGGTATGACATGCCATTATCCAGCGGGGATTTTCAGTATCCCAATACCCACAGTTTTGCCTTTTACACCTCCATCGAGACAAAGCGTTGCCTCATCCGAAAATACAATTCGCTTTGAAAACTGTGGAGCGTTATTGCACAAATTCATGAGTATCTTGCAAAATACAAGTCGTCTGTAGTGGTCATCTTCATTTTGTTCATAAATCACATGTAAGGATGCCATTTATGTTCCTTATGGACGGATGCCCTGCAGATCTGATTTTCCGAAGCAATACTGCGGCTATGCTATGTAGTATTGTTGAGCAGCCAGTAATACGATTAGCTGTTTATCTTCTGATGCCGTAAACCAACATTACGTAAAATTATCCCTGACGTGACCTCAATCACGATAATTTTTTCGTGTCTTGCTAGCAGTAGATTGGCATATTGGCTCTCTGTGAGGATACTTGGCATTAAACGTTCGCAAACTTCCTTTTGGGTGAGCATCCTGTCCCCATGACCAACCATCACCAGTATCTCTATTCACACCCTTTCATTGACACTTACCATTAAAAAAAACTTATCGTAATGAGTTTTACTAAGACAAAGTTACTTAAAATACGAGTCAACTGTCACTGTCAACAGTATGACTCAATTCACGGTTTTATTTACATAATTTAAGTGTTTAAGTTTGGTTGAATTTTTTAGTCTTCTACAATTTTTTTCGGAAACAGTTGAATTGGAGGTATAGGACATGATACATAAAATATGTTCAGAATTTGATGTAGAATTTAAAAATGAAATAAAAAAAGATGTTTCTATTAAAAGAAAAATAAGTGAGCTGTCATAACATGTTTTTGGGTCAGCCTGTATACATGAAATAATCATCAGAAAAACGGCAACTACAATCAAAAATCGACGAGTCCCAGCGTTTCTTCGAGAAACCTGAATTTTAAATGAATTTATACCAACCTTTACGTGCTCGCTGTATATGGGCATGATTTCTTCATTAAATTCACAGGAACATTGTCAATACCCAAGGAAGGTTTTGAAGATATTTCATCTATTACAGTACAGATCTCATTCAGTGACCTGAGGAAGAAGAACATATTCGTGACATTATTTTTATAGGGTAGTAGCGTTATTTCCATGTCGCACAGCCGGAGATTTCATCGCAAAGTGATTAAGGAACACGGTTCTTAATATGAACTATGAACTACTCGATTGCAACTTCGCTAGGGTTGATATCATTTGTTTTTAATCTGTCATATGTCAGTTAGTATTGATCTCATTCCTGGTTCCATTTTTTGTCCTGTATTTAATTGAGTATTAGAAACTGTTCTTATCAAGGCAATAATGCGGCGGTTGGCTTTAATTTTGATGATCAAAATTAACATTCTTGGTTTGCGGTACCTGCACAAAACAGTTGCCACTCCAAAGAGAAACCGATTTCATACTTTGTGAAAACTAGCACTTGAAAAAAGAACGGGTACACCGTCCCAGAGCTGCCAGCTAGCGAAAGCAAAGCTGGCACACGTTTATGCATCTGACTGGCTGCATCTGTTGAAACGGAAAATCGATAGCGGAGAGACAATTGTTGGGGAAAAAAGCCGGTCGCCCTTGATTAAATAAGTCCGTTCTCTCGAAAAGACGTACGGATCGACTGACGCAAATGCTGCAATCTAACCGGCGTTTAAGTGAAAAAAAAAGAGGAAATTCGCGCTGGGCGATTAGGAAAGGAGAGAGACAATATGGGTCCGATTTTTCAATTTCTTCTTTTTCAGCTATAGGTAGCAGCTGGATGAGCGGCGGTAATTTTTTATTGTTAGTTAAAAGTTCTCGCCGAGAGATGATTGGAAAGCGTTTGATCTTCTTTTATTTCCATATCTGCTTTGGTAGAACACTAATACTGAATATATCGGAAATTCCACATACTACAATTGATATAATTATTTCGGTAAATACATTTCAACCAAGTTCTATATGAGTAGAACAGAAATACCATGACTAAATCAGATCTTACGGATAGCATAAATGGATTTTGTTAATTGTGCTTGCAAGGCATGTTGCTCCTTAGAAGACAGTGCCTTGACAAAGAAGCTTAACGAATTCGTTGTTAGGGCTGGAGGAGAACTGCAGCTAATGTGTTTCTCGTATATTAAGTTTAAGTCTATTTGCACGATACCATTCCGCAGCAACTCTCATAGCTTCTTCGGACGTACCCGGCATAGACTTTCGCAGCAAAGGAGATGTATTGTCTGCATACATTAAAAGTTCATTAAATAGTTGACGCTTGATAACAGCTCATTTGTATAGATTATAAAAAGGAATGGTCTCAGGATAGACCCTTCCGGAACTCCTCTGTTGACGACTTCTTCCCTTGATGTGTCCTCTTCCCAGTATGCCTGTTGTGTCCTATCACCTAAATAGCTTTTTATTAACTGCAGTGGTATTCTCCTGACTCAGTAAAATTCCAGGTTACTCAGGAGAAATTCATCATGATTGATGCAATCAAAAGCCTTTCACAGATCACCGCATATTAATTTTACTTGATCTTTATTATCCGTGCGACAGCTACAGAATCCATCAATTCCACCAAGGCAGTGTCTGTAGACTTCTTCTTTCTATAGCCATGAGGACAAATGCCGGTTACATAACGAGGTTTAGTACTTTTAGGGCTCGGAATAAATGTCTCTAAGTTTCTTCAGACTTGTCTGGGAGTAGAGCCTACATAGATGAAGTGGCGTTTGAATATTTTACACCGTCTGTGGTATATATATAGGCAAACATATTTACGGCTGGGGAGAATGTTCCAGCTGCATACCAGTGGTCGCATCTAGACATGTATTCCATTTTTCTTTTGTGGTAACACCAATAATCTACCATCTGATGGGCCACTGCTAAATAATAAAAATAGCCACTGTTTGATAATTTAAATTTTCAGGAATGCTTAATTCAAGTAATTAAGTTGGGATTACATGAAAGTCTTCCAGTTGTTGCCTAGTATGTTCGACGGTCCGTTTCATTCATGATATTTGCGAAAATTTGAGCAGCCGCTGAGGTAGATAAGTCTTTAGAAACAAAAGCTATCATCACTTGAGTGCTGGGACAAACTTGCACAGCCCGATGTTTCAATTCATCGATGCCTCCTCTTGTTTCTATATCAGCATTATTTGGAATGTGATTATGTATAGTAGTTTTGGCAATCTCTTCCCCTTATGGATTAACTCGGCCAGTGCACTGCCATTTGTGGTAGAGAGTACATTTCCAAATCATTTTTCTGAATGTACACTCTCTTTTCAGTGTATGTAGCCGTTATGAACGAGCGTCCTTTTTTACTTTGAACAAATATTAACACCATAGTTTTTAATTTAGCATAAATCGCATTGAACCAATAGCAGGCGAATACAGGTTCAAGATTGAAAGATGCCGGAACCCCTTGATTGCTTAATTTCACTAATAATTATGTTACGAAATAGGATAATGGTAATGCATCCGTTGGGATTTTGCGGCCAGTTGGGCTGTATTTTAGGTCTTTATTTAGTAGTATTAAAAGTCTCCGATGACTGATTTATGACTAGTGCCTCTTTAATAGGTGGCTTGGATTCAATTCTGTGGCACAACTTCTTGAATTTTTTTATCAAGTTTCGCCATTTTGACTTGGTACTTATGTTCTATGATTTCCAAGATCTTCCTGTGAAAGTTATACCATTCATAGTATTCAGCCGAGTTCAAATTCTAGCTTTTATTTTTATTTTTACTGGTTTAAGCCTATTATTTTATATTTAGATTTGTATATATACTAAACATAAAGACGGTTCCATAATTGATTTTTTACGAAACGTCATTGGATGCTATACTGGCTATTTATTACCCATAATCACACTGATGAGTCGCTTTTGCAATACCTGCTGATACATTTTGTTAAAGTTTTCTCATTTTCTACCCAAGTGAAAGGAAAACTCATCACGGGTTGAATGTAAACCTTTTTTCCTTTACAAAAAGCTAACCAACATTATTATTTCTTAAAAGACATAAATTTAAATCTAACTTATTAAAAGGAATTCTTGCAAGTTATTAAAAATCCTAGAATACTTCTCTGAAAAGAAAATCCTAACAATATCTCGAGGAGAATTTTTCATAACATAACTTTCGAATCTGATTTTTGTCGTCCCACGCGTTCCACGCTTCATTTTAAATTACGACCCAGACCGCAACCGAATCATCGGAATGAGGATTCCGCGAAATGCGTTTATCGATTTTCCACGAAAGCCAGGACGCACACACTTCATGGCTTCGTTCTCGTCGTAATTTGCCGCTACTGTATAGAATTAAATTTGGCATAACATTCTTCCGACTCGTTCGCATATAAAATAAATTTCCATCTCTTGTGCAAATAATTTTAAAATGTTAAGTTGATAACGGATATATCAAGCTTTGTCGCACTGATGTGTCATCCTGTATAAGCGAAATATTCGCGAACTGCTGCTACTTCGGTATCTCCAGGTTATCGGTAAAGAACGGACGTGCCGCAAAAAATATGGATCATCCGTAGAGACTGAACGAACGAGAAGTAGGGCCCCAACTAGCACAATAGGTATCTGGGAACGTAATCACGACTATTAAAATGAGTTTGAAGCATCTCGCGACATAACATGGGAACGTAAAAAGAACGTTCCTATTACCATATTATTACCAAAATGGGGAATAATTTCGTGGTAATATTAACGGATCTGCCTCGGTATATGGCTACGGTCGCTGGAATGTGTCAGGGTAGTTACCGCGACCAGCAAATAGTTCATATATGTCTGACGTATGTATTTCTTTCTTTCTCTTTCATGTTATATTCTTAGATTTTGTTTCAAGTTATTATTATTGTGTATGTACACATAAAGCCACTCTGTACAAGACAAGATGTTATAGAATATAAACTGAAAGCGTGTAAGTATTGTAGAATGAAAGGATTACAAAATATTAAGTTACTTATGGGTGTAACATATGATTTTAAAGTCAACATAAATTCAAATTTCTAATCTAAAATAAATTATTAGTCAAGCATTTTTGAAATTGTTCCTAAAAATATAATTTTTTATATTAATTTTATTTTCTCAAAGTATCTTAAACTGAAAAATTCAACTTGAAAGTAACTAAAACTAGACGGCCAGTTGTAGAAACCACGATTAAGCGACTTTAAAGTATCACCTACTATAAAGTTCCATGCGCTACTAATTTACCACTTTAAAGTCGCCGGAAAGTAACGACGACTTCAAAGTTTCTCTTTCACTGTAAAGCCTGGCCGAAATTCTAATCTCACACTTTTTAAAGTCAAAGTGACAAGTGCTAGTGAAAAATAATGACAACTTTTACGATAGAAAAATATACTTCAAGTATTCCATTATCTTCCTTTGCTCTAAGCAATCTTCATTTTCGGTAAAAAGTTGTAGAATGACGATAACTTTTACATATTTTTTTGTTTATAGGTACCATTATTTTTTAGGTCTTTAATTTTATAATTTCACTTGACTGACTGATTGTTAGTTTTCTAACAATTCACACACCAAATATGGCCGCTCTCTGTCATACACGTATTATTTTGAAAACGGACCGAGTAATCCCTACTTAATAGTCATCTTTAGAAGTGATAATTCACATAGAAGTAAATTTACACCATAACGTTATTTTTAGCGGGTGAAGGAAACGTTAATGGAACTTGCGATCATTACTTATAAGCCGCGGACTATTAAGGAAAATTTTACGACTTTAGAACGTAATAAAAACTTAAAAATTTACGTCAAAGGAATTATAACTTTATGGTCGTATCTTGGTAATATGAATAGGCAAATACGACTATCGTAATTTACCACTAAGTCATAGAAACTTCAAAGTTATTTTATTAGTGAACGTGATGTCGCCAATACCAGTGAATTGACTTTAAAGTTATTTTACTACAAAGTAACAAATTGCGGTAGAAACTACGTGTCGGAGACTTTAAATTTTGGCAATTAAAGTAAATTATACAAAAAAGGGTAATATTTATAGTCGCGATTACGTCTAAGCTACGTCAAATAGGTTCCAGTCTCGATTTCAGTTACTTTGGTGCTTGTTGGGGCATGTTAGAAATGAGATCAGGCGTAGTTGTTGTTAACATTCGGTACGGCAATAACACCGCAGTCAATGGCTTGTGTACATGTATTTTACGAGAGCACGTGAAAAACATACGTATCCAGTAAGCAAAATAATTTTTTTACGGTAAACTTTATTGCTTCGTAAATTCGTTGGTGTAGAATAAGGGAGAATCACTTGTTTTTCAATACGGATGAAACGAGTATGGTCATAAATTTAATAAATAAATAAAACAAAGGAGTCAAAATTATGTCTATTAATTATGTATCCACATGTACTTATAAAATACGATTTGAATCACAAAATAACAATATAACAATAAAGACCTACATTGTCTCTGTTGTAATAAATTATCTAATATTTATCAACATTTCCGTAAGTAATGCGCATTTTATTACTAGAGATTCCTTAAGTCAACAAAATGATTTTTCGATTTTATGATATATCAGCGGTGCAAAGTAGTGCTATAATGTCTGTTGCATATCTGTTCTGTTGACAGATTTGCATTTTTTACTCACTTATGTTTTTATAACCAGGGATAATTTTTTTAATTTATCGACTGTAATCGTGTAGTTTTATAGCAATTTTCTCGGCATTGCTATTTAATTAATTATTGTATTAGTTTTATGTGTATAAAATGTTACTAACGCCTATGTTAACCTATGCGGCGGAGATAATCACGTTATCAAGAGAGGGGGAAAGAATTCTTCAAATGTAAGAGAGAAAAATACTAGGAAATATGAAGGGGGGAATTATAGAAAATGGATTATATGGGAGACCAACGAAGAGAGAAATATGGGAGGATTTTAAGGGGGAAACAGTGATGGGAGTTATAAAAATGCAAAGAATGAAATAATTGGGACACATACAGGAAAAAACCAGAGTAGCAAGTGCGAGCAATAACAGAATGGCTATTATATAATAAAGAGAGCTCGAGGAAGACCAAAAACTAAATGGAAGAAGTAGAAGACCTGAGAAATGCAGGAAAGAGAACAAGAAGAGGGACGATTGTCTTACCTAGAAGAAAATGGTAGGATGTAGCAGTCAAAGTGAAATTTGGCCCTGATCCAGCCGTAAATGATATTGAAACTGGGAAGCTCCGTTAGGGGTGTGAAACCACATTTATCGTCAAGACATTAACCTATCTTATAAATTTTTCATTTGAAACAGGCATATTTCGCCTACAACTAAAGTTGTCAACTGTTAAACCTCTTTTTAAGAAGGGTGACAGGAACAACCTTTGCAACTACCGTCCTATTAGCCTATTACCTGCATTTGCTAAAGTGTATGAATCTATTATGAATAGAAAACTGGTTAAATACTTAAATACATTTAATTACCTTTCAATTAATCAACATGGTTTCTGTCCAAATAAATCGACAGATACAACAATTTTTAATTACTTAAAAAATATTTATAAGAATTTAGACAACAGTGAATACTGTATATTCATTGATTTATCTAAGGCTTTTGATTTGTTTAATCATAGTATTCTCTTTACAAGCTTGAGAGGTATGGTGTTAAAGGTATTACATTAAATTGGTTCCGGTCTTACCTAAACGACGGAAAACAAAGTGTACGTATTGATGACCAGCGATCAAATTTTTTGGACCTCAACATTGGAGTATCGCAGGTTCTGTTTTGAGCCCTACTTTGTTTTTGTTATACATTAATGATCTGCCAGCAAACTTCAAGCACAACAAGTAATATTGTACGCGGATGATATCAG